>DWEJ01000085.1:0-22238 GCA_018245835.1 Mysoria sejanus stolli | reverse complement strand
TCACACACGGCCATCTGATCCCAAAGTAAGCGTCAAGAGAGCTTGTGGTATGGTAACCAGACGGCTGATAAACTACAGATATACATAGAAATATATACTTAAATTAAAACGGGCCAGTCAAATTCAGTGTTATTAAAATTTAATTACGTGGATCACGAAAAAATACATTGGCTGCGAAAAGTATTCATTTTTTACTGACCTGTTATGCGCCCGAAAACTAGAACTTCTATAAAGCATAGCTATCATGACGTCTCTTTCATGGTAGGTTAACTGTAGGAAGCCATCCGAAAACTTTATATGACCGTTGTAAAACTTTCACATTATAAATATATAAATTAAGATCACTCAATTTAAGGACATAAAATTAACAGTGCCAGTTAAGTGACCCAGCCCTCTCTTTAAATTTAAATTTATTTAACTGATAACAATACTCTTAGAATACATTAACCTAAATTTTGAATTTACTTTACTCAGATCTTAAACATTTCGTCCTGAGACCGTATTCCAACCGTGGACCGATAGAAAAAGAATCGAAAACGAAATTATGAATATTAACGTGGATATTCCTTTGCCGAAATTTATGCGGTTGTAATTCCTCCGCTGACCTAATCGTATGTATATTCCATCTTAGAAAATGAGAAAGCTAGAGAACATATTAATATGTTACCAGCGGTTACAAAAAAGTTTTTTTAGTACATAATTATTCGAATTATATGATATAGCAGTATACGAGCCTTTCAAGATTATAATTTTTCAGATAACATATATAACTACACGCCTGTAGTCTCCGAAGAGGTAGGCAGAGGAATACAGAACACTCCCACGTTTCACCAGTTAATTTTACGTCCCGCTTTGGAATACGTGGTGAGCCGATTGCCATGCATCGGGAACATATCTAGACTCGGAACCACTACTAGAAAAGCTAAATTAGAAAATTTAATTTTTTTCAAATAACAAAATTCCAAATTTGCTGGCTAGTTAATTTATAAGGCACGATATTCAATAATTTCTTTATATAAAAAGGTCCACTCAAACGTACGTACTTGTTCATGTATGACAGTTATCAATACTAATATTATAAATTCGAAAGTAACTCTGTCTGTCTGTTACGCTTTCACGCTTAAACCACTGCACCGATTTTGATAAAATTCGGCATAAACATAGCTAAGACGTTCAGAAACGACATAGGACAGTTTTTATCGTAATTATTCCACAGGAACGTGAGATATAATGATTAATGATGAAAAATCTTGCATGCTGGCAGCTTTACCCGCGTGCGCCGAGTAAACCAGGAGAGATACACCAAAGTAATGTATTAGAGAATTGTCGACCTATAAAAATAATACAAAAAAGTCCGCGATAGCATGTGTCTATATCTCATGGTTAACTCATAATAACCACTTTTATGTTAAAAATTTCAATTAAATATATTATGTTATTTTTGAAGCTGCTTTGTTCTGTTCAGTATTGATCCTTATGTATATAAATCGGTTTGTTAGCTTTGCCATTTAACATAAATTAAAATGGTTCGTTACACTAATTCTTTAGAAGATATTGCAGATATAAAATTATACGCCACCAAAAAATATTACCTACATAAGCCAGCGCTCCATATGACATGTCGAGCTGGTGTCCGCGTTGCGCTCCTTGGCCCTCAACCCTACTTCGCCAGGTCATTTTGTCTAGGTATTTGTTGTTTTTCATTTTTTTGTGAAGCAACATATAAGCTACTTTTCATCCTAGAATCGAGGTCGGTATTTACGCATCGAAAACTTTGTGACACACTGACTTCTACGCGGGCGAAGCCGCGGGCACAGCTAGTATTATATAATCAAGGTTAACATGAAATAATTAAAATACTACAACATTGTTTTTCCAATGCGAAAATGATCAGTTTATTACAAATGAGGTTCAACGGATGTTGACAAAAGACACACGCATACATAGTATTATTAACTTTTTTTATTTACCATTAAACACAGTTAATATGAGACACAAGAGACGACACGTCATTTAGCAGAATATAACAAGAACCATACCATTACGACCCTTATTGTTTTTCGAATACAATAAAAGCTTCAACGCCCTTAAGGCAGCAATAAAGATGATTGTAATCTATTTCGGGGTGTGAATTATGTATTTTCGTGTAGCGTTTCACCAGAGTTGCTTTATGTTGAGGGTTACCACACGTCGCGTGTATATGGGACATTGAGAGAAAAGACAAAACTTTTGTAGACATATATTAATAATAAAAAAGTTAAAGTGATTAATAAAAATCTCTGGAAATCTCCTAAAAGCTATATAATCCGAAATTATAATATGAGTACATATGGATATACATATGTCTACATATATGTATGTATAAATAGAATAAATACTAATTTAATAAAATTATAGACAGTTTTTTATACTGATTCTTAATAAGATATGGATTCCGAAGCTTTTGTCGATAAAATTAGGCGTCGATGTTTTAGATGATAGTAATATTAAAACATCAAAAGTAAAATTTAAATAATCGAAGAAACAAACACAACAAAAGGAAAGGCTTTATTCAGTTATAGGTTAATACGGGCTGATATGAATATGAATAGATAGTAATGTATCATCATCATCCTCACCTTCATCATCAGCCTATCTCAGTCCACTGCTGGACATAGTCCTTCCCCAAAGAGCACCACCACGCCCGATCCTCGGCTTGCCGCGTCCAGTTTCTACTTGAAGCTTTTCGTAGATCTTCATGTCATCTAGTCGAAAGACGTCCTACACGCCGTTTGCCGATCCGAGTAATGTACATATATGAAAATAATATCATCATCTCACTAAATCCCAAAGCGGTAATAGTTCAGATTCCTTACATTTACATTGAAAAACTTAAGTTAAGTCTGACTTTTTGTAATGATCGATCTAATTTAAAAACCTCATTACAAGACTACAATAACTAGTAATGCTTAAAATTGGATAATAACATAAATATACATGATACAAATGTACATTTATGATGAATTTACTGAAAGTCTAAAACAAAGTCCTGCTTTTTCCCAATATTTTCTCCTTCGTGGTTCTCCTAACTGATGTACGTAATGAGAATGTATGGAAGCGCTGACGGGTTAATATCCCTCATTGTTTAGTCACTTTTGCGAGAATTTTGTATGTTCAAGGTATTTTTCTTATTTATGAACGATCCAAGTAGTCTTAACTTAAACCACCCATAATTTGATGAAGGATGTTTCAATAAACATTTTCAGTATCCAAGCATAATAAATAACTATCACATAAATTTCTTTCTTGTTTCTTAACATAACTATATTTCGTTTATGTAAAATTGTAAAACTTGTGAAATTTAGGTAAAAATTGTGAAATTTCCCAAAACTCATATTATTTTAAGACAAGTATCTGCCCCTAATTTAAAAATAAAATAAATACTTTTTGCATATTTTTTGTAAACGTCTATGATTATTCAAAATTAAACTAAACTACAAGATATCGAAACAACTTATCTATACATTGAACATTTTTACTAAATATTTAAGGTAATAATAGTTTTCATGTGGCACGCTACGGTCAGATATACAGCAATCATAATGATCGTAATACTAGTAACAGAATTCAAAGGTATGCCGTCTATTGCACAAATGTAATTCGAATGACTTTTATTAAACAACCGGAGGAATACAATTTAATGCAATGGAATTCAAAACATATTGGCGATGGCGTCATCGCGGGTACGAACACAACAATTATCGGATCAATCGGTACTTGATTTGAATAATTCGTCAAATGATATCGTCGAGTAAAATTCCGTGGAAAAAACTGGCAGTGAAATATTGGGTCTTCGTTGATAGAAATCAATTCAATTTTTTGAAAGTGCACCTGTCATTCGGGCTGGGAGGTGGAGCGTGCTCAGAATGCCGAAACCCCGATTGAGATGCGCGAAGCGTTCGCGATTTCTCTGACGAAAGCTAAGCCAGTTGATTTGGACGATTTGTCTTCTAATGTAACAGGTTGTTCAGTATAATAAGATCTGATGTCTGCGCAGTTCGAAATTTAAAAGTTACGACAGACATCTAGCTCGTGCCAATTTTATATTGGATTATCTATTTTTCTTTGCTCAATGTCGAGTCCGGTTCGTTGCGTTTTAACCTTATCTATAGATTCCCAAAATAACAACCAAGCCATGTTTTAATATATATTCAACTAAATTCACTATTCAATCGCCGACTTATATCACCCATGTATCTATTTCTCACGTCTTTCTAGCAGACAAGAAAACTATATTTTTATTCACGAAATGGACTGAAACGATAAATAAACCATACCTCTTGCTTCTTTTATCTACGATATATATTTTATGTTACATCAAAACAAAATGCTACTCATATTGGCATTCACAAAAGCTCAAATAATATTTTGGTACATAATGTAATGTTTACTGAAAGAGAGGCGCCCAGATAAAGGGGGCGTTATAATAATATTCAGTAACCTTAAGGCATGATGATGCAAATAAAACAGCGGGGAAATGTACATGTAGACCGCGCAGCACGTTATTATCTAGGTTGCGTATAAAACCTAGCTGAAGGAGACATGAATAAAAAGTCAACAGCGACTCCGAGGGGAGACAAACTCAACATAAACAGTAACGTGCCCGAGGGCATTTATAAAACAGGCAAAAAAAAAACTATAAAGAGATTCTGCATTCTCTTTGTGTGTTTCCAGTCCTCCAATGGAATTAAAAACAGTAATTAGTGGTTTTAGAGGAGGGGCGGTTTACCGCTTCCTTATATCCTTTCAGCCACATGCTATAGTGCCAGGGTGTGATATTTCGTTAAAGTTGTGAAGAGGATATACGCGAAGTAAGTACAAAGTGCTTAGACTAGTGAATAACATTTGTATTATACACATAATTTTAAAAATGAGAAAAAACTAGCGTCTGTTTTTCCAGTGATTGATAAACTTGATTATTGAGATTACCAAAACAGAAGTTTGCTTATGTAGATATAAGTAACAGTGAGTAACAGTTAACAGTTGTTTTAAGTTTTCTTTATTACTAAAGTAACAAAATATCCTTCTAGCTTGCTATAAATTAAGAACAAGTGAATAAGAAGATCAGCTATGATTTCAAACAACATAACCCTGTTAAATATGTTAACCCTGGAAATGTATTTAAACTGTCTTTATGGAGAGCAAAACTTACTGTTAATTACTTCCAAGATTTTCAAATTATACGCTTCCAAATTGATTATTAGACAATTATCAACCAATATACAACCGTAAGTTGTGGCAGTAATGGTTAAAGCATAGATTAATCCTAACGTAAAAATACATAATATATGTACGAGAATGTACATACGTCTTCATCAACATGTTCCATATTTTACTATTTTTTTCTCGTGTGCAACCTATTTCTTGGAGAAAATACACGTCATATTTAATGCAGGTACAATTTTAGTTTTTTACGTCCCATAGTGGGACGATAACTTAACTGATGAAACGTGGTAATGTACCACACTTCTCTGCCTACCTCTTCGGGGATAACAGGCGTGAAATAACGTTTAATATATAATTTACTTTAAGATAAAAGAGCGAGCAAAAGCTAATAAAACAAAAGCTTTTATTTGCTGCATTGCAGCAAAGCGGAATAACATAACCGTTTCAACATTAGCCAAAGATCCATCGGGATTTCTGAGTACTTTATAGTAATATTGAAAAGGTAACACTAGAGGTTCGTGCCAAGTGGAGTTGAGAGCGCATAGCGACTGATTTTGTATTATTTTCAAAGGTTTTCCCATCTGAAGATAAAGCACGGAACAGATGGAAGAGTTTCGAGGTAGTTTATTAGAAGTGGGCAGCAAGGGAGGCTTATCAATGGGAATTTACTCAAAAAAACAAATAAGAACACTTTTGATTTTAAATAAGAAAAAGGAAAAAACGTGATCAAACTTTTCCATCGGTGTACAGTTGCATGCGGATTTTCTCTCAGGATGAGAACATCTAGGGTTATTGCCTATGGTAGAACATGCCACATTGCAAATTTAGATAATAATTCACTGTAACGTCCGTCACAAATTGCATTTCATTTATCCATTTCGTATCAGTAGAGATAAAAAATTGATATCTTACATCGTTATATTATGTGATACTAGATCAAATATTAATGGTTACCCGTATTAAACACAAATATGCTAATAAATTTGTCACCAAAATGGTCGTGTCATGCTAGTGATTCCACTTCAATATATATTTTTCCGCAAACCGCTCCAGCTTAGCTCGACTGAGTTTGAAGAGCAAAAGTTATATCTCAATGAGGACCTCGCTTTGGGAGATGTTTCATATTACACATTAGCGCTCTGAAATATGTTCTCGCTAGTGATGTGACATTATGTGTGCAAATACGAGTATAGTACTCGTATAGTATAAAAATTACATAAATTTTCAATTGTTTAATGTAAATTCGGGTAAATATTTTTAAGTATATAATAAATATTCATTACAAAAAAATACTTACAAATGAATGTTTACATTGTTAAACACAAACAATCAAAAATACAATTAATAAATACTCATTACAAAATGTGCGAAGTACCCAATCGCGGGATGAAGATTCTTCTTAATTTTAATTATTGAAAATATATGAGAATGTAAAGATTTATATATGTTAATTATTTAATACTTTTCATTTTGTAACGTTTGTAGAAAGTGTATTTATAAATAGAATGAACGTACTTCAACATTGGAAAAACAGTATTAATAACTATTATAAACACTAAGATTTCATATTTATATATATTTGTTGTTTCATATATTTGTTATATATATTTTGATAACAATCCGTATAAAATACTAAATACCAAAAATAAAACGAACTAATGCCACATCACTATTTTCCACTTAGTTTGCCGAGTGCTGAAAAGTTAGTCTAAATGTTTCATATTCCAGCCTCTTATAACTGCACTCGCCAATGAGTTTTTGGAGTTGTGTGTGCATTTAATTTAACTTAAAATAAACATACTCGAATATTTCAGTGGTGAATGTTATACTAATGAATTAATGCTGAAATTCATTTTACCCTTTTTAAATAAGGCGTGTACATAAAAGTTTTTACTATGTAGGTAGTAAGCAGTTCGCAATAAGATATAACACGTTCCCATTTAGTCTTGAGATAACAAGTCACAAGCGAATACAGAAATTCCATCCAAATGGCTAGTCCCAGAAATGAGGAGTTCCGTAGCGCCAGTTCGGTTAAGTATCATTTCTGCTAGGTATTAAAAAAACGTCACATCACACTTGTACACTGTGTCCCACTTTTCTTCTAAAGACAATTCAAAAGACTCTCAAAAGAGACGATGCTGATTTTTAATTAAAATATATATATATATAGGGCGCATTATATATGTAGGCTACATATATAATGCGCCCTAGTGATATAATCGTTTTAATACATAAAACATGCAGACGTCATACGGGCGTGCCCGATACTTCAATCTCAGATCCTAGACAGGCAGAATTCAAAGCCACTAAGCCATAATTTCTCGTCGGATTTTTCTTGTTATGTATGAATGAAAGAAAATCCACGAGACAAAAGGGGTCTAAAATATACAATGCACTCAATTTCATGGTACGCTTGCTAACTGGTAAGACCGCGAGCCGTTAACTATAAGCGATTAAGTTTTAAACTAGGTAATTAAGGGGAAAAACTTGAAGAATTATTAGACATGGCATATAACATGTATATTTAATATATATTCATGTATATAACATTGGAATAAGAAGTTTATTAGTCAATGACAGGTCAGAAAACCTCCTTATATACATCGCAGTATGGAACACAGGTCTGTGGAAGATGCGATGCATACGCTGTGCGTGCTCTGTGATGTTATTAAATAGTAACCAAAGATAATTTAGTTTCATAAATGACAGATATCCAATATCAGCGTTAATACTCTGCGGATTCAAATTTTAAACTAGTAAGAATTTATAAAAAGAAATAATTTATAATCATTGGTACGTTAATATATAAAATTTATTACATTTTCAATAACTTTACCCTAAAAACCATTGACCGTGGCAAAATGCACCACACTAGCACCCTCTAGTTAATGTTAAATACGCATAGATAATATTGAAACTCATAAGGAAAGCAGCTGACACAGAAAACCTAATACAATAAATGTACCCGGTGAAACATGGGAATGACTGCAGTGGTGTACCTACCGCTTCGAGATTTTACGTTATATTAGGTTTTGCTCATTATCGCTTGCGAAAAAAATGGGAATGCATATTGAAATTACCTTATAGCTTAATCGTGCATTGCAAAGAACTAGTGTGAGGTGAAACGCTTACCTAACGCACAGATCTTGTGCAGACTGTTAAAAAGCACAATCGTACCCCTTCATTGAACTTCTTTGAAGTCCATTCGCTTTTCTATCTATTTCAATTCCCTCATTAAGCACAATAAGAGTTCTACAATCAATTTCGACTCGAGATCCGCCTCAGCTATCTTTTTTTTGCGACCAATAGCGCCTTATATTAATAGCCGTAAGGTTGGTTTTCCGATGTTTGGCTGTTGAATTGCTTGGCAAAGCATGGAGGCTGTCCATTTATTGTGGATAGCATAGATTGATGGGCGGGGCAAGCAAGGTACGTTGGCTTACCGCAAAGTCACTGCAATTTAGTGCTTACGATTAGCCGTATCACCAATAACTAAAATATAGGAAAAATTACAAAATGCTCTTAATCCGTCGCCAATTCTACTTCAGCAGAATTCATCGAAACTTGGTGTCCGTAACCATTGTTTGTAAAAATTATTCCACTTTGAGGTACAACAAACTCGTACTGCTTCGTTGATCGTGTTGGTTGCAAATGCGACTGCCGATCGGAAGGTCCCGGGTCGAACACTACAAAATTTTCTAATTTAGATGTTCTAGTAGTGGTTCGGAGTCCGGATGTGTGCCAGATGCATGGCAATAGGCTCACCACCTATTACACAGTGGGACGTAAACGTAACTGGTGAAACGTGGGAGTGTTCTGCATTCCTCTGCCTACCTCTTCGGGGATTAGAAGCTAGAAGTTACGATACGTTATTAAAATTAAAACCGATCTTACTGTTATATCTATTCACTGTTATTCTACATTTTCACAGCAAATTTGCTCACATAAATTTAATCATGCGACAGTCGAATCGTGAGTTTTAAACGTACCGCGCGTTAGCACAGCTCACGAGTTGCAAGTTAAATTGATATATAGAATATTGTAGAAAGAACAGCATGTGAAACCAGCCTTTAGAGTGATAATCTTGGATGAATTCATCGCGTACATTTCATATACTTACAGCTGGTTATCAACGGCCCTATATCAATAGAATGACTGAGACAGACAAACCGCGAAACGCAGTACAGTATGAGTTTAAAGAATTTTTTCTCATAAAAAACATACAGTTTTACGTTGAGAAATTAAAATTATTTATCGTCGTATACTTAAAATATGTATTCGTATCCGAATCAGTATCCGAATATGATGTTAATTACTAAAATCCAACGACATCCAACATAGCAATTCAATACATTTCCTAAATTGACATATTACAATTTGTACGTCAAAATTGCTGAGTTTTAAAAATGCTCAATATTAAGGGCATCTTTTCATCAAATTCACTTCACAACCAATTCGTTACGAGAACAAAAACAAAAGTAATTGTCACTTAATTCACTTCATCATTTTAACTGGCGTTCCTGGCATCTCTCCTAAAATGACTGCAATTAGGAGTAGCTGGTAGATTTTAAAATACACCTCTCAGTTTTGGCTCCTATACAAAAAATGTATAATAACAATTCTACACGTAACAATAACTATTAACACTACACTTTGAGTATAATCCAGGGGCAGAGTTACCTTTGCTACTTTTATACGGAATGAGGGATTCTTGTGTGTCATACTGCTATTGGAATAAGGTCGAAATTGTATTGAAACGGTGTTTACGGAGAGCGTATATAAGATGGTGGTCAAAGTTGCAGAGTTGGCGGGGTTGCCAGCTACGGCGGTCACTGGAGAATTGTTTAGTTGACCGTCTCGATGCTGTTTGGAAATGAAATTGTTGTTCAATATACATTGCGCAATTCACCAATTAATTTAACGTTGAAAAATAAGTTTATCTGAAATGTATACCAGTGTATTACAAATGCTAAATAACGTGCAACGGTAAAATAATATACATTGAAACCATTAGAATGGAATTGGTCGGTGTTACTACAAAAGCCAAACTTGTATTTATGCTTCAAAGCAATAATTTCGTAAAAAGTATCTAATTTCGCTGGGAAATTTTGAAAATACATAACATTATAACTATTTTCAGAAAAAATGTATTTCTCTGATAAATTATTAGATGATATAACTTATTTTACATAATAAAAACTATCAAACTTTCCAATTTAACTAACAACCTAGTAATCATTACACATAAGCATCACGTAATTATTATTAACTAAAAAGACAAAAACTACAATAATATAAAAGTTAAAATCAACATTGCCGTATCTAGACTTCCGTCTTTTTACTTAATCCCCAATTACGAAGTCTGAGACTTAAGCAATGAATAATTTCAAGTTTCGTATTTTAATAAAGCAGAAATTTCATTTATAATTTTGCATAGAGATAGAAGATAGAGCTTCGCGAAGTTCGTTTAATACTATTTTGTAGCAACTTCCAACGAATACGAGCAATCTCTTATTACTTAACCTAGTTTCGTTAACGGAGTGATGTATGCGGAAGTTTTGGACGAGTTCAGTTAATTAATAGGGCAATAATGTACATCAGATGATTCTTACGTTCGTGTCAAAAGTTCTACGGTATTTTATAAAGAATTTGTTCTATTGTGTATTATATTACTACTACATATATTATATAATATATTGTGACTGTCTCGGTGTGTGTTGTGTTGCAGGCGCAACTGAAGTTCAAGAGGTTTTGGGTTCAAATCCTGGGTTAAAATTTTCTAGTAGTTACTTGGAGTCTGGATAGAGCTCGTTCTAGGTTGTGTTTTCTCCATATCATTCATCATCAGGGGTTGACAGTCTATAAATTAATGCTCTTCATAAAATATTTACATAGATGAAAAAACATAATTGATATTCCTCGAAGAGGCAAGCAAAGAAGTGTAATCCACTCCCACATTTCTCGTTACGTGTACGTCACCCCGTGCAATAAATAGGTGAGTCTATTGCCATGTATCGACAGAAATGTAGACTACGAGCTAGGACTACTAGAAATTCCAAGTTAGAAAAATCTAGCACTTGACTCAGAATTCGAAGCCAGGATATAAACGGCAGTCGCACTCGCAACCACTCGGTCAACGAGGTGGTTGACGTTTAACGGCAATTGGAATGTTACTTAAGGAAGAAAAATATATATCATAAACAAACAGTGCACATACTAACACAGTAATGGAGAGCTACCAAGTCGAAACGTTCACAGTACACCTTAGGTACAATCGAATGATGCGTCCGAAGCACCAATTTCGCCAATTCACGCCAGCATATTGGAGTGTGGTTATCTCTTTTTATGCATTGAATATGCATTACCGGGGACTTTGATAAATAAAATCATTTATGTAATATTATTCTATACAGAGACACATAAAAACGACCAACCGATCTATCTGATTTTAATGAGTCATCGTCGCTTAAAGGATATGTAAAGATGTTGTCAGTTGTGTCACAGTTCTCGAAGAAATCTTTTGACGCTTGTCTAAGAATCCAATGTTTTATTGCGTTATAGTAGTGCGATTTCAAAAAGTTAAGAGAAAAAATGAGCTTCATTCAGGCAGATGTTAAAAATCAAGTAAGAATATTAAAACTTTGTCAGCGTACGATGAGGGAAAAATGACAAACGATTATATAGAACCAATGACAAGACAGCGCATTATAATATGTATTTTGTAAAGTAAGTAGATATACCTACGAGTAAATGAGCCAAGTCCCTTTAAAAGGCTGAGAGGTACATTCGCTACATAAATTACATATGAGTGGCGATTCGTATAGAATAACATGCACTTCTATCAACCAGTATCCAAAAATTTCGCGTTAAGTCCCTTGAAAAAGAACATTGATAATTGATGAGATCAATAAGCTTTTTAGTGCTTTATTGAATTAAAGCCCACTGATGTATTTGAAACTTACTATTTTTAATATATATGCAAATTATTAAAATACATGTCAATTAACTATGTATAGATGTATATACAGATCTACGAGGTATTTCGGTAACTAGTTTTTTTTCGTTACTAACGCCTTTAATATCAGAAGTGGTAAACAGAGGAATGTAGTACACCACATTTCACCAGTTACCTCTCTCTTACATCTTTCTATAGAAAAGGAATGAATTAAAAGATATATCACAGACAGACAGACATTACATGGATTTTATGAAAAAGCTTATATAATTTTACGTAATAAAAAAAAGAGTACTAATGTTAAAATAAAGATTCAACTCGACATATTACTTTTTTAGGAACTAACTCTAACAGTCTTATACCAACCGTTCCACGAGTACATAAAGTAGGTTGCAAATGTCCATGAGCGGCAGAGATATCTTTATAATGAAATAAAGAAGCTGTAACCCTCTTTGTCATTCTCGCGGTGCAATCAAAATGCTTTCGTTTTAATTGTCTCACACGATGTTTATTTAGGCAACCACCTAATTTAAGCATTACTATTACAGAATTCCTTTCCAATGACAGTGTAACGATAATCGCTATAAATGTTCAAACTAACTACGTATTACAATATTTCACTGTGCCGTGACTCACCCAACTACGCGCCATCATTGCTGACGCGTAGGGTTGCCAACTGGACGACTTTCCCTCTAAGAAGCAAGACAATATTCACTTTCATTTAAATATTTATTGTCAATCACATTAAAACGGTGTACTTTGTATTACATGTACAGTACACTGCTTTAAGACAATGGCAACAAATTTTGGAATTTTTAACAATAATAATTGACAAATATGAGTATAATACGAATAATTGGATATTTAAATTCATTTCATTTATTTTTATTAGGGAGAAAGTACGTATGAGTCATAGGTACTTTATCGTGGTGTAATGAAATATCAGCTCTATATCTCTATGCGTGCTTGTATCTTTGTATATTTTCCAGTGGAACCCACGACAAAGATACGATCAATACCGAAAACGGCCGTAAGAATTGAATACTTAGCCACCAAGTATAGGATAAGCCCTAGTAAACGAACGGTAGGTACTGCGAGTGTATTATGCCAACTGTGCTAATAATAATAATACGGAATAATTAAGGCGACCATTCCTTATATGTTTTAAAACTGTTGTCACCCTACATACTAACTTCCGTGACACATGAGCTTTTTACGTCCAATTAGTCATCCACAGTAATTATTTACTATTACCGTTGTTAAACACTGAAGTGGTGTATATATCATTGGTAAAGAAGATACAATGTTATTAACTGATAGAGACCGCCTTAAGGCATCACCATCCTTTGTCGAACCTAGTTATGGAGATTAGAGAGAATGAATAAATTAACATGTCCTTTTCCTTTGATTGATTCTTTGATTGACTCGTTGCTAGTGTTGGTGCAAGTGTGACTCCCAATTGAGAGGTCCTGGGTTTAAATCGGATTTTTGTAACTTACATTTTGGTAGTGGCTCGGAGTCCAGTGCATAGCAAAAGACTCACCCGGCATTCCATAGTGGAACGGTAACCTAATACTTGTGAAATTTAGAAGTGTACTGCATTCCTCTGCCTAGCTCTCCATTGATTACAGGCGTGATGTTACGTAAACTTTTATTTTTCTTTATCGACATTTTACTCTATGAAAGGTTTTGAACTAGTAAAACACACATACATGTGTAGAACCATCTTTTCATTTAATGAAAATCACGCGTGTTTTTCCTTTACACGGACCACTAATGGAAGTTGATTGTGTATGAGCATTCCGGCACTTCGGAGGAAATTTTCGTCACTCATTTCCTTAGAAACCTCAACGAGGCTCAGTGGAAAGGTTTTAGAATACACATGGAATGTCATTCTTTGTTGCCATCGACCCTCTATTAAGCATTAGAGTCTTAAATAGGAAGGCGGAAAACCTAGTTCACGACACTTAGGACGTGGCGGATAGACTGCACACATACTATGAGGTCTATATTTAGCAGTGGACTAAGACTGACCATAAAAATTACCACACACACAGTACTGATAAAGTACCACATATATGTTACATTTTCATCCATAATCATTATTGTGCAATGGAATGCTTCAGGCCAACCTTAGTGTTAGCGGAAGATTCCTCCAGACTTCAAAGTCAAATTAAGCAGTTTGTGAATAAATCCAACTTATGCTCAGACCCCAGAACGTGATTCAGCATTATTTTTACGACACCCAAATAGACCGTATGGGACGTCTGAAGTCGTCTAATCAAAACTTGCTGGGCCCAAAAGCGTAAAACTTCGCGCACTTGTAAAGTTTAGGGTTGTGAGGGGGCAATTCTGAAACCACAATATTGGACTTCGTAGACCTTTGTCCAAACGAAAGGCTTGGAGTGCACTAGGAATTTAAATTTTCCAGAAGATGGCGAGTCAGTTTGAATTAATTGTGAAGTTTCAATTTGTTAAAGGTTCCGTTGGAATTCAATTAATATAATGCAATTCGGTTTCAATTAGCAACTTTATTGAGCATATATAAAATTTGTTGTCTAATATAGAAAAAAAAGTTTTTATCTATTATACAAATATCTAGTGTTATGTTTATAATAGATATCTATTAAAAAACAACTGAAGTGTAAAAACCAGAATTATTGTTAATTATAACCATTTAATTTATTTTATTTTTCTATTACTTTAATTATTACTACTACTACTAACTACTACAAATATACTGCGATTGATTATCTTCACGTTCTATTCAAGGATATAAAAGTGCGGTTTGTGTCGTATATTTGCGTGACATTTATATACATATAGATACAAATAGATACGTGTTAGCTGAACTAAGTACTCATTACAATCCGACGACATTTATATTCCAAATCAAATATAACCGAAATGCTTAAGTCAGTGTCGCTCGTTGACAGTGGATCAAAGCGATCGTAGCCTTGAGTACAAAATTGGAATTACATATAAATCCCTAACAGTACATACGAGTATACATCACGAAGAAAGAAAACAAAATTATAAGACATTGTTTATAATAGCAAAATTTATTTTTTCTATTTTAATAATATCAAATTAATACCTTATAGTACATGACATTATAAAATAAATATAAAATGCGTACCTATATATAATACTTACATCGTTACAAACAAAATTATATCCTCAATACTGATTCTTGCGCTCCTGTTGGATAGAAATCTCCTATAAAAGTACTGTCGACCACTGTAACTTACCACTTTGACCATTCGTATAACAGTAAAGTTCTAAAGGATAACTTTCGTAAATTCGGACATCCTCTTTTCCATAGCGATCGTTTCTTTATTTTTAAAACGCTTTATTCTTAATATCCGAAATATATTCCACCGTATCGAACCTCATATCTTCGGATCGGAAGAGCGTTATAAACTACGATGCTATTGTTGCGCTGTACTCAAACCGAATTAAAATATACGAGAACTTGGAATATTTTCTACTTTATTCTGTTCATAACTTGCTTAATATCACTTCATACCTGCGCTTTTCTCCCAGTGTTACGAAACAAAAGCATGTTTATTACGTTTACACAAAATAAGAGTTATGTTTATATCCTCAACAAATACCATTACCGTGCAATGCAAATAGCTTTTATTGGATCTTTAATATAATGCAATAGTGCAAAGTGCAGGATGCAAATATAGAGAAATTCGATTTGCATTATACTACTGACGGATATCGTAAACATGTTCACGAAACGTCTCTTGTGTGCTAGATGGTAGGTACTTCAGAGAGCTTTTGTGTTAGTGTCAATGAAAGTAATTAGAAGCCGTGCTTAAAGATTATAGATTTTTAAACAACATTAACTGATTTAAGAACTAAATTTTAAAACATAATTTTTTTATTTACTATTGTTGTTTTTTTTTCTAAGATCAATAAATAAATATCGTTTACCTGACTTAAGTTATCCTAGTGACACAATTTTAATATACAAATATCCATATATATATGTCTACATTTCGAATAGTTTCCATTTTCCCAACCTGATCATTAACATCGATTTTATTCTATACAAATTAATATACATTTTTATTTATAAGCTTTCATGCAATTATTACTATTATTATATTTAAACAGCTTAAATCTCGGCATTAAACAACCAACCATTAAAGACAGAATATTTCTTGGTTGCTACAATACATACATACAGCCACATACAATATTGTTACACGATGATTAAATTGCAACACATAGAACATAAGCTTCACCGCGTGTTTATGGATTTTTTTCAATATTTATTTTTTCAAAATCTTAAGTCGACAGGTAATATTAAATTCTACGAAATTTATGTTAATACCGATGTCATATATTCTCACAAAACAGAGGCATATGGAATTTAATTATGTGTTGTAAAACGAAATTCCGAACAAAGCTATTCAACGAGCCTTATGCATTTCGAAACATCTCAAATATTTACCTCCGCACCCTGCAAAATGAAGATTAAAATTATGACTGACTAATTAACTGACAAATGACTGAGTCACTGACAAACCGTAACTGCGCAGTATCCTGAAAACACTTTGCGATAGCGATGTCTGCATTATGATGAAGGGGTGACGAAAGTACATCATTATGTTATTAATAGGACAAAGGCGAGAGCGATTATATTGCCAATTAATAACTAAGTAGAATTATACCGTGTTTATAAAATAATAACACATCTATCTGATAAATTAAGATTCTTTAACTTTATAATTAAGTTAGTTCTTAATTTACCGAACGACATCCCTTTTCTTTTGTATTGTCATAAATTTATATTAATGTATGTACGAGATGTGCATAATTTAATAAAGTTTTTTTCAATTTCAACGCAAGTGGCGCCATCTCTTCCGCACTTTTAAAGAAATTGTTTTTATTTTCAGCCCTTTCCACTGCTCCATTGTTAGACACTAAGCTCCTTTCAGAATGGAAGTATAATTGATATAAGAATTAAAAGTTAATTCATACCAATTTTTATTTTTATTGTTCTTAAACCAACTTCAACATGCTGTCTCAACGGTAATTGACAAAATGGCTAGTTACGGATTTAATAAGCGTGAAACGTTTGATACCGTTTACATCGATGGCATGAAGTCGAGTCGCGCTCGTGATTCACACGCGGATGACTAACACGGTTAAACTGTGCCCGGTCTATTTCCAACCGTCCCCAGCACGTGGACACCTCGTCAGCTCCGGAGCGCTTTGTAGTCTTAATTATTAGATGTTTCCTTTTAACACAAGGACAGGACGCACAGATAGGTGGCCAATCTGCCGTTGGTCGTGTCAGAGGATACCGTGGCGCCGGCCTAATGAACTCGTTTAATACAACGTTTGAGGAATATATCAGAATAGTGCTTATTAATTAATACCATATAAATAATAAGACCAAACTCCGTTAACCAATAAAAATTAATGAACAAATAAATTAAAGCTGTATTTCAGAATTTATACGTAACATAAAAAACGAAACAATTTACTTGTAACGGAATGCTTGTAATTTCGACACAGATTTCCTCTTAGAATAACACAAATTAGGTTAAGAGAACTTCTTACAACTCAATCTATGATGTGCGCTTTTCCACCCGATATATTCTTAAATTCTTATTTCAGCTGCAGGTTAATGCTAATCAAGGTTAGTTGCAAAATCCAAGTACGGAAGCAAAAGCTTAGAGCTCTGGCTTATTTTGATTTCTTTACATAATATGTACAGAACCAAATAATTTACTCACGGATTTTAATAAACTAGTTTTATGTTCAATGACATTGGGTTTTCGCTCGATGCTAATGAGATTTTAACTGAAAATTTGTGTGTGTGTGTTTTATTATTAGAAGATGACTTCATACGCTCGTTCGAATGATTAATATATTTTGGCTCCGGTTAGAGCTTCGCGTTTTCATTGGTTTTGTCTTAAGGAGTTGGTCCAAAGACGGGACATAACAATGCGTCGTGGCCATACATCAATAAGAACATTGTCCACTAGCAATGGCAGTGCAATAACATATACGCGATGATGTAAAGAAAATTAAATGGTCACGTGTATTTGTTTTATTATTATTCAGCAATATTTGAGAGTGTACAACAGTCCTATGAGTATCTTTTCGGGGATTATAGGCGTTATGTATACGATTTAGCAACAGGCTTGCATTTAACTGATATCCTACGTGATGGAAAGCAAGACGCAGCCTAAGATTGCCTTAAAAGTGCCTATTCACTCTTGTGTTGAATAATTCCAGATTGTACAAATCGAGGGACATAGAAGTCTGTAAGAATTTCTACTCTTTTGCAGTCTGTAGCAGTTACGATTTAGCAAACTGTTTTTGTCACTGTTCAACACTTACTGTTACTTTTTTACAGTTCGTGATGTCTTAACGTTCAGATTCATCAAATATACATCCACACGGTAAACGAGTTTATGAAACAATTTGTATTTTATTATAAAAAGTCTATAATTATATTACAGTAAACACAGTAAGTAAGCAAAAAAGGAAGGCAGAGGCTAGTGGTACAGTCCAACGTTTTACCAGTGACGTTTAAGTTCTAATGTGAATTGGGGCGTAAGCCTATTGCCAGACACGGAGCAAAAACGCAGACTGACCCAGAAATTTTCCGTTACAGAAATCCAATAGTACCGGACCCATGAGTTAAACCTAGGATTAGGACGAGAATCAGCACTCCCCCTTGCATACATTCGACTAACTAGAAACGCGCAAGGTAATAGTATTCATTCTGACGCCATACATAAAATTAGAAAATATATTGCAAAATATATATTGATCACTTTAGATTACATATCACAAATTATAGTTAGTATAACCGTGTACATAAAATTGATTTTGTGCCTCTTAAAATATTTTTACCGTACCTACGTAACGTCATGACTTATATGAAACTGATTATACTTATATGAAACTTAGAAAAGAAGACTTATATGAAACTGATTAACTTGCAAACATACCTGTAAGGTAACATTTAAAACTACGAAACAATACATTTTTAACTTTAATCATCATTTACTTTTTACCGTATGTTCGGGGGGCACCCTATAAAGAAACAGATCAATGTCATAGTGTACATAATTTTAATACAACATCATATTTTATAAATGAAAATTACACTTACACTAAAATCACAAAGAGCGTGACAGCATGATATGCTGATATCGTCAGCCAACAAAGTGAATTATAATGAACATAACGTCGCATTTAATCACAGCACACTCTTCACAATGTGTTTAAATATTAAATCAGGTGCCTCTATGGATAGCGAAAAATATATCGCTAATGGGCGTGGCTATAGCGAGTAAAATATAACATTTAGTACCAAATAACATACCTACCAAACCTTTAAATACCTGCATCTGCCAATGAATAGATTTTAATTTAATTTAGCATTCGAGACTTTCCATAATACCTGAAAGAATCCATTTTTAACATTCACGGTCACTAAACGTGCAAAAATCCTTTAAGACTGTTAGTAATGAAAGGGGTTCTATTATAGATACATATAGACATGTACATATTACTCACATGTCACACCAATATTGTGGTTACAATCCATTTCTATTCTACTTTCGCTCTATGGTATTCAACATAAGTAAACAAATGACTCCTTTATGGCACCACTTGCTACCTTCAAAGAAAGCATTAATAGGTATCGGAAGGTGGTCATTCACTCCAATGACCTAATTAAATACAATACCGCTTCTTGCTTTGTTACATGCACTTAACTGCATTCAACAAAGCGAGTGAACAATTGTGCAAATAGTGCTAAAAGTAATCATATTGCACTATTGTACGAGTATGCTTTTTTTTTAAATGCTCTCTTCAATTTCCTTTCCGCTTTGTAGTGACACAAGTTGCGTTCCACTTTAGTCTTTGCGTACTCGATGTCTTACGGTGTCTTTACGTTCACGCTTAGATGTGTGCTATTGTAAATTGATTAAATAAAATACTATAAAATCTATATTAATATTTTAACGTCGAAATATGTCTCTTTAACACACTCCTGTACCTCCCTTTACTACGTTAGTATACCAAAACAATGTTGATAAGATATCTTCAAAACTCGCCTTTAAACTCCTACTTAATAGCTATTCTTTTGAAGTCCTCCAGTTTCACGGCATGTTTGCGTAGGAATATTCCTCGGTACCAAAGTGTTTCCGTCATAGTACTGCTAGTCGAGGAAGTATCCATGCAATATTTCGCGTCATTGACTCTGGCGACCTTATTTTATAACAATACTTTACGCCATCTTTGTTCAGCGCAGTGAAATGCAACTGAACATATGTGTAAATATTAAAACTGCACTACACAAATTCATTTCATATTGTTATTTATTAATAGTAAGATGAAATTAAATCAATTAGCATACTGCAAATAAAGTTGGTATACCTACAGTTAATAAAGTTGGAACCAATGTTAAAATTGATCATTTCGTTTTTTTTTTCAAAAGAAAAATATATTTTTCTAATCAATTTATTATCGAATATATTTAATGATTGAAAATGACTGATTATCTATTCTTAAAAGCAATAGTATCTTACTTATTCAGCATCCTTCAACCCTCGCAGATGTGAGATACGACCACCGTTTACGTTTTAATGTGCTTAAATATAATTCCTACATAAGGGTCTATTGATATACTATGTAGAATCTAGGTACACGTCTGTATTATATGCATTCGGAATACATTTCAGTTACAGTACATTTGATAACTTTGCGTGAATCAATACACCATATAACAATTGCAGTTACTAATTATCATATTTCTAAGATTCCGCTTAACGTTACAACATTTTTTGACAAAATGTAATTTTGTCATTGTGAAAGGTCATTGTGAAAGGAATTTTGAGTAATTTCTTTTGAATAATCCCTACTTTGGGCCTTGGGGGATGGAGAATCGGAGACTATAGCTTTTTACACAGTTTACGCTTTTGCTCGTTAACGATCGGGGTTGAGTTGTACCTGTGTGGAAAATACACATAGACTATATAAATACACATACAACATCTAACATATAAATAATCGTTAGCTCTTAACTAAAGCTATACTTAAAATATTTACTAATCGTTAACTAATGCTATACTTTAAATATTTACAATGCTCCCTTTTATGAACTAACAACGAAAGCGAATAGTAATTACGGCAGAGAAAGTCCGGGGTCAGCGAAACAGGCAAAATATTTACTTCCGGTGAATCGTTATTAAATTAATGTTAGTATTGTGAAATATTAGGATCGTGAAAATGGAAATGTTCCTGTAAAACAATACCCCATCGTTATTTAATTATTCACGTAATAAATATTGAGTTAGTCGGCTAAAAATTCTATCAAAATTAATAATTTTCTTTTTCAGCTTCGATGTTTGAATTTACGTAAACGTAACTTCACGTCTGTAATCCCCGAAGAGGTAGGCAAAGGAATTCAGGACATTCTCACGTTTAAACGGCTACGTTTACGTCCCACTATGGAATAGGTGGTGAGACTATTGCCAAGCATCGGGCACATATCCAGACTCCGAAGCACTACTAGAAAATCTAAATAAGAAAATTTTGTAGTTTCGACCCGAGAATCAAACCCGGGACCTCCTGAACCACAGTCGCACTTGCAACCAACACAACCAACGAGGCAGTCAATGTTTGAATTTAATTATACATAATTTTACTGTTATTTGTAATTGTGTTAATTGTAATGTAAAATCTATTAATTATTTTCTTTGGGATTATTGTATATATTATTTTATATTAAAATTGTGTTTAAACCTAATATTACGCCTGTAATCACCGAAGAGGTAGACAGAAGAATGTACGTATGTATTAGATACATTCTCGCGATTCACCCGTTATGTTACATCCCACTATGAATTGGTGGTGAGCCTATTGCCGTACACCGGGCATTTTTTTATACATTAAATGAGCAAGCTTTTGGCCACTACCTTGCCTGATGCAGAACAATGCTGTGGCCTATGATGTAACAAGCTTACCTAGTAAATGCCTATTCACATTAGCTTTGAAGAGGCCCAGGTTGTACCGATCGGGAAACACAGATGCA
>DWEJ01000084.1:0-22278 GCA_018245835.1 Mysoria sejanus stolli | reverse complement strand
AAGTGCTGCATAGCATATTTGTACTCCCGAGGAGTCGCCAAAGTACTCTCCACAATTTGAAACAAAAACTTCTAAGTCAGTATATAAGACTTTTTCATATAGCTTGTGACTTAAATATATCAGTTAGAAGGTCAAATGTCAAGGTAGATATAAAAAAATTGGTAATTAAAGAAATAATTACCAAAGACCACACATCAGCCTTTATTTTAGTATTTAATGAATAGTCCTTCCTGAACGTGTTTTGGTTGTAGACTACCTTGTTGGTCGTTTTGGTTGCAAGTATGACTGCCGATCGGGAGGTCCCGGGTTCGATTCCCAGGTCAAACTAAAAAACAAAATTTAATTTTTACTAGAAAATCCAATGAATTGCCCGATGACTGTCAATAGGCTCCATACCTATTTCATAGTGAGACGTAAACATAACCGGTGTAACATGAGAGTGTTCTGCATTCCTCTGCCTACCTCTTAGGGGATTACAGGGGTGAAGTTACGTTATGTTCTTCTTGAATAATGTAAGATGACCCTAAAACTGTTTTGTTTTCTAAAGTGTGGTATATAATTGCACATAACACAATGCTTCTGTTCGGTATGTGGGTGTTCAGTTGTTAATTCTGTTTGGAATATGATTAAATTAGCTGGCAATCGCTTTTAATATTATATAGGTTCTATCTGAAAATTAAAATAAGGTTTGTTTTTCTGACCCTTTTATCGTTCCACTGTTGGAACATGGATCTCCTCTCAGAATGAGAGGGTTTAGGCCGTAGTCTACCCCGCTGGACTTAAGCGGGTTGGCAGACTTCACACACCTTAGACAACGATTTTTTTAAACTCTAAGGCATGCTCTAAACCTTAAGATGTTTTCCTTCACTGTTATAGCAAGTGATATTTATTCTTAAAATGCCCTTTTGTAAAGAGGTGCACACTAGGATTTGAGACTGTACTCTGTGAGTGAAAGGTCGAATTTCAAACCACTAGATTATCACTGATTTTTTTAAAAAAGGTTTATTGACTATAAATCCAATAAAATCATTTGCAATAAATATTCCCACATAAAAACTGATTAGATATTGACAGATAGATTTATTGCCATTTAATTTGTGATAGTCAATAATATTTCTTCTAGGATGTGAAATAATATAAATATTATTAATTAAGTACACTTAGTTTCTCAAGTCTCAAGACAAGAATAGGGTTGTACATTGCCAAACTGGCCAGGTTACTGAACTGCACACATAATATGTGTTATAGACTATAAGTTTTAACCTTGCTGATTTCCAGATGAGTGATAAACTGCACATATACATATAAATGTATATACTTAAATAGATATTAAATAAATAAGCTGAGCATACTCAGATTTTAATGCCAGAGTGGTATTTTGTACAGCATGTTCCCCAACTACGTGAGCATGTCGGCAGCCTTGATGAGGTGTTGGACAACTGGAGGGAGTACAAACTGACAGTGCCCACTTATGGCGCTATTTTACTAGATGAAGACTTAACACATGTGTTGCTTGTGCAATCCTACTGGGCGAAGTCGTCGTGGGGCTTCCCTAAGGGCAAGGTGAATGAAGATGAGGAGCCGTGGAAGTGCGCCGTCAGAGAGGTGAGTGTAAAAGATTGGGTAGACAGATAGAACATTCTTTTGGGTTACTATACCATCATACTCTATGTTTATGTATATAGCAGTCTGCAGTATCAATGCAAATGCCCTACAAAGTTATTTTTGTATTGAAAGTTTAAGATTGTATGCCTTTTAATTAACCACCATACAAAGTATAGTATTATATTATATTATTAGTAGTATTATATTATATTACTTTGTAGATTCAACTTTTGTCCAGTCCATTGAATTGAGATTGACTGAGATCTTAAAGTATAATTCGTGTTTTCATAGTCACTATTACTTATCAGGTCCTTGAAGAAACCGGCTTCGACATAAACAAGCTGATAAACAAGAATGAGTACGTGGAAGCCGTAATCCACGAGCAGATTGTACGCCTGTACATCATATCGCACATACCTCGCGACACCAAGTTCCAGCCGCGGACTCGATACGAGATCAAGGCCTGCGAGTGGTTCGCGCTAGCAGACTTGCCGTCCAGCAAGAAAGACATGACGCCCAAGCTAAAAATGGGCGTCAGCCCCAACTCGTTCTTCATGGTGCTGCCCTTCGTGAAGCGCATGCGGCGCTGGGTGGCCGACCGGAACTCCAAAGTGTTCCACAGCACGCGACGGACAAGGCACAAGTCCATGGGCGACATAGATTTTTCCATATGCAAGGGCAAATCCAAAACCATATCGGTCGGCCTCCAAAATGAGATACAAGAGTATCAGCAGGGCTCGGGGCACAAATACACAAAGAACGGCCACGGCAACCAGAGCGGCACAAAAAACGGCAACGGAAATGGCAACAGGAAGGATAAGAAGTTGACGAAACGTCAGCTGTTCACGCCGCAGAGCACGCCAACGTATAACCTGTCGCCGATTCAGAAGGAGGACAGTCCGAGCGAGGAAGCCGACGAGAGCAGGTTCCTCAACTTCGTGGCGCCGTCGTGGGCGAACTTCAAGTTCGACCGGCGCGCCATCCTCGACTGCCTCACGTGACGCCGCGAGCGCACAGGACGGATCTCGGAATATATGCCACTCTTTAACTAATTTTAGTAAATCGGCTTTATCTTTTCGTTATCGAAAATTACAGTTTAATGATCAATTATTGTCTTTCATTTTCGCGACAAGTGAGTTGTCAAGTTTGGTTTAAATTTAATTATTCTTACCTGTTGTAATTGAGTTTTAGTATAGATGTAGGATATACGCAATACGGTAACGGTGGATATACGCAACGGCATTGTTTGCCCTTTGTACAACCTTACGACCTTCAGATAAGGAGAAATTATTATAGTATAAAGGAATCCTTCAATTTCGTTTAATTACATAGAAATACTCAAGGCCAAAAAAAGAAACAAGAAATGCATTTCCAAATATGTTTATTCAATACCATAAATATTTACCGCATATACTACACATAGAGAATATAATTTGCTTTAATTATTTAATATCACATCAAAAAATACCATTCTAAAAGGAGAGTTTATACAATAAAAATAATATAACAAGATACAGTACACAAACCAATCCAGATAACCGTTCAAACGACAAATAAACATTTTTTAGAATAACAGTGAATTTTAAATAAAATTGTGGCTAAATGGCTGACCGCATTTTTTTGCGTTATGCCGTGAAACGTGAAAATGGGCGCGGCGTGTCTGAGAGACTTGCGAGCCTCCTGGTTCGCTTGATGACCGGATTCCATCAAGCTACCATTTATACCATTCTAACCCCTTGAAAACAGACTATATTTGACGCCTTCATACTAAAAATAATTATTATGATATAAATATTAATACAGATAGAATTGTGTACTAGCTAACAACATGTTACATTTAAAATTTTAATAATGACCTTTTCGAATTTCAAAAACAGTAGGCATCATAAATGCAAACGAATGTCATTAAAGTTTCACGATCTATGTATCTTCAGTTTGGAGATATATACATACAGTAGCCGAGCCAAGCAAAAAGTCGTCTCCTCAATAGAGTGGATAATAAATTTGGTACTTTGTGTGTAAATTATTATATCCGCCAGCAACTTCCCGCGTCACTACATTAGCCAAATGCATGTTTATTCTTTTTCTATCAACGAGACATTTCTAATTATTTAGCTCGAGTACTCTATATAATACATTATCACTATGGTCGTCAGAATTGGCATTGATACAAAATGCGCGGGAAGTATACAAAGCATCAAAATAAAAAAAATATCCCCATTGTTTACTTTATAAAATAATGTTTAGTAATCAGTAATAATGTTTAGTAATCAGTTTGTTAGTTTCAAGAGATAGGCCGGTTACGTTCTGAATAGTTTTTATCATTTTTGCCAAATGATCCGCCTGTATTAAGGGCCATTTTATAATATGCACTAATGAAGTACCGTCTATAACTTATAATTCTAAAATAACAAATAATATAGAATACTCTTTAAAAAATAAAGCTATTGTACGCCAGCTTCTAAATTGTAGTTTGGCTACAGACTATGTGTTTGTCAAAATTTACCGCAGCCCGTGTGTAGAGGCCACCGCACGGCTATTTAAGAAATTTCACCGTACGACAGACAGAGACAGATTCAAGTTGCGCCGGTGAACACAAACAAATGCAAATTATGGAATAATATTGGGAGACATAATTATTAAAACTGTGAAGTCCATGGACCTCTTTTTTTATTTATTTTTTGTCTTTACAAGGTGTCTGTTACATTTAAGGTGATGATTATCGACAAGTCTTTCGCACATGGTTTCTTAGCACTAGATTCTAAATCCTTATTCGTTACGGGAAGAATGTAATGATGGCTTTATCAGCAAATAGAAGTAGGAAGTTATGAAAGAGAGGAATAGAAGAAAAGTGAGGGGGGGGGAGGTAGAAAACAACATTTGTCTGTCTGAAGATGGTGACTTAATAGGTTTAAAAGTCATTAGTTAGTCCATAGACGATAAACGTACAAATGTATATTATAAGCTCAAAAAAATAACATTGTACAGTATACCTTTAAGCTTGTCAAAAAGTGATTGGTAAAAAAATAAAGGATGGACATTGAGATATAACAAGTGATATGAGCAAAGTTTAGATATACAAAAGTATATTTCGTACAAACAACAGTAGGAGCATTTGCACATCATTTTTTATCATAACTGGTGAACGATTTGGACTATTTTTTATAAAAAGCACACTGCTCAACCTTCGCTATGTATTTAGACATTTTTTTGACAATGACATGAAGTTGTTTAAAGAATCATTAACGACAATAATATGACGTAGTACATTGTTGTACAGTTGATAGGGAATAAGATTTTAGGAGACATCTGAGTATCACATTTTCGAGTTATATAACATCTACAAACATTATATTATGATAACAACATTACTTATATTTACCAATATTCTTAAAAATATTTTCTAAAGTAGAATAGTTTAAATCAGTTTTCGGTTACTACAGTGTATTAATAAAAAAATAGGCTTGGTAACATAATCAATAATCCAATCTTAAAACTCCTTAAGGTATATTAAACTGAGTTAATGAAGTATATACAATATGTCATTTAAAAAATTATCCCACGTATTAGTCCGTCTATGCAATTAGATTTCTTTTAGATCTTTATTATAAGTAAAATAAAATGATAAAAAATATAATGGAAATGAATTACGAGTACATACATTGACGTCACTGTAAAAACAAAATGGTGGAGGCAAGTCTCGCACAGGTCTAAGTATATAATTTTCGTAATTTATCGCATGTTTTGCAACGACGGAATATTACGCCCTAAAGGAATAATACACAGGAAGAGCTTTGGATATTCAACTACTTATAATTACATCACATATATATTTCAAGTGTATTTGTATTTTAATATTCACTTTAAATTCGTTCAATTTGTAGTGTATATATCATGGTCACTATCCGTAAATATTTAGTTATCCTTCATGACCAGCTAAATATACACCCTTGCTCTTTTGGATTTCTTAACTTCAAACACAACATCAAAAGCGTTTTTCAAATGCGATACTTTTTTCTTTTTTTGGTTACACATCTAAGACCAGTTGAGCTTACTCATAAATAGTCGATTACAAAAAGAAATTACCATACAATTAAAGGTTAGAACCGCTTTTCGTAACAGTATATAAGCAAAAATGTGGATTGCATCATATTGCGTAAGTATAAAGTTTATTTTTGTATCAAACATGAACCTTACATGACTAAACACTTACTTTTCTTAATGTATGCATTATTTATATATGTAAGTGAAGAAAATGAAATGGGAATGTAATATTGCAATGCGATTTACTAAAATGTTTTGCGATAGAAATGGCATAATATGAAAGAATCTAAGCATTGTAGACCGTCGCACTATTTCAAATGAAGGGAATGAATTTTTTTGGAAGGAAAATTTCTTGGGTGCCTTAACGTCTAATGTAGAACATTCTAGAAGTCATAATTACGTATAAATTTTTAACCAGTATCACTTCTGGCGGTAATAAATAGAAATTTTGTAATCTATGACCAAAAATATGTAGGTATTATACTGGGTGACGCTCGGGCCACTTGCTTCTGACATTTATCTCGTTTTCAACAATTATTTACGTAATTAATTAGCATTTCGGTACTGCGGTGGAGGTGAAATAATCCATATTTTTTTTTTGCCCACTCCATTATTTCCGTCGACCCGCTCAGGCGGAGCGGATATCAGTTTGGGATGAACTGATATAGGCTTGGAGTGGACAGCTGTGAGTTTGGTCAGTGGAACTTTTGAAGTGAAATTAGCGACATCTGACAAGGGCTGATCAAATCTTGAACTGTGGTAATCGGCTATTGGAGAAGATGGACTAAACATCGATGTGTCGTGATCTATGTTCAGCACGGATCTTGAGATTTTTGACTCTTGACACTCGTATAAACTTGGCGAGAATTGAACGGCTCGGGGGGAGCGAAGTGTGGCTCGAGGGGAGGGGTAAGGTAAACTTGGCGAAGAATGATTGATTTTTGGTGAGAAGTCAGAGTCTTCCGGCGAGAACTCACACAGTCTCGGAGAAAAGTGTACGACGCGGTGCGAACCTCGATGCGAAGGGTGAGTGAACTGCGGCGATTGGTGGTCAAGATACGGCGAGAGATGACCAAAACTCAACGTGGACTGGGCTGATCGAGGCCAGTACTGGTCCAATGTCAGAAACTGGTTAGAGACTTCCGGTGATAGTCTACTTAAACTGGGCAAGGAATAGTCGATTTGCCACGAGCGGGGAACGTGTCTTAGCGAGCGGTGAGGAAATATCGGTGATGGGTGATTGAGATTGGGCGTGAAGTGACCGAGTCTCATTGAGCGGTTAAAAACATCTGGCGAAGACTCACCTAACCTAGGAGAAAAATGAACGGCTCGCAACGATCGATCAACCGCTCTTGGTGAGGGGTAAGTGAATGTCGGTGATAGGCAATTGCGCCTTATGGAAGAGTAAAACACCTTGCACTGGCATTGATCGTATTGAGATGATTTTTGATTGATTATTCGATAGGGGTGAGAGCAATCCAACAAGGGCTCACTTAATCTTCGTGAATAATGAACGACTCGCGATGAGCGGGGGTTAACTCTTGGTAAAATTCGAGAGGATTTTGATAGTGAATGGTGATCAAGTTTAGGAGAGAGTTTAACGAATTTTGATGAAGGCTGTGGGAGTGGTGGCGAATGATACTTGATTCTCGATGAGGGCTCAGAAAATGTCGGAGAATGATCCATAGTCGGTCTTGAGTGAATGATTGGCCGCGTATTGAGAGTGCATATAGGCGGAGGAACGCAGGTTCTAAATATAGGGAAGGATCTCAGATTCGGCACGTCGTGGCGGGTCTGAAGTATCGGATTTTGCGACTCTCCCTCCAAGTGTACAACGACCGGTATTTCGGCAGTTTGGCAGGGTTCGCTGGTATCAGAATCACGTTGAACGTTTTCCTGTTCCGTAATAAAGATATCCAATTTAAATTTAGTGATACAGAACGGACAGACAGTTCAAGATAAAAAATAAAGCTCACTTTCGTGGATAAGATTTCATGGAGCTAACCTGGTCGGACTGGAGTGTCGCTGGGAGGTCGGGCGGCGAGTGCGGTAGCGTGGCGCGTCAGGCGCGCGGCGAGGCGCGCGCGCGGCGGCGCAGCGCGGTGGCGGCCGGCAGCGCCAGCAGCGCGCACAGCGCCGCGGCCCCCAGCGCCAGCGCGAAAGGCAGCGCCGAAACGCCGTCGCGCATAGGCACGCCGTAGCCCACCACGTGCGTCCTGCGACACGCCGCGCAGCGCTCAGCGGATGGCTTTGATATTTCCGACATAGGACTCATTGCTATTCATAGATGGAGGCTTGCGTTGATTGGCAATTGTACTCACATATATGACATATTGAATAAACTCATGTATAACCTCGTAATAACCTTGGTATTGTCTTGTGTATGTTCTACTAGTTCGAAGGTCTATCGGTCAGTGGACTCAGGTCAGGTTTTTTTTTATATTTAGCATGACCAACAGGCAGACGGGCACCCTGATGGTAAGTGGTCTCCGTCACCTATGGACATTTGCTATACCCGAAGGGTGGCCAATTTATCTCCGAATTTGAGAACTCTCTTTACGCTTTTCTTGAAGAACCCCATGTCATAGCGCTCCAGGAAAGCTTCAGATGGAAGCTCATTCCACATTTTGCACGTACGCGCTAAAAACGAGCGCGCAAACCGGACCGTAGAGGACCGCCACAAGTCCAGCTGATTCCGATGGAACTTCAATCTTCGGATTGATGGAGGAAAGGTGCGATGGAGAAAACGTGATACAGGCACTAGGTCGAACAGTTCCTCGGAGCACTCGGAACCCAGATCTCTTCGTAAGCTTAAGCTTTCCGGTAATCCTACCTAAGATAGGTGATTATTCGGATTGCACGTTTTTGTAAGGAGTCAAATGGAGCACGTTGGTGATGCGGCGCTCCAGCCCAGATATGAGAGCAGTACTCCATGTGAGACGTTACTTGTGCTTTATAAAGCATCAGCAATTGCCCCGCAGTGAAGTACTACTTCGCTTTGTTCATGAAGCCTTCGTTCTTAGGGTTTGAACTCAACTAAGTTCAGTCACTTATATTTGAACATAATCGTCCTTGACAGTACATTATTTCAACCAATATATAAAGATTTATTAAATTTTTTAAAATAATAAATAATGATACCATGCGCGCACGGCGCGGGCGTGCAGTGTACGGCGTAGTCAGGCGGGGGATGGCGACAGTGTCGATAGCTGATCTTTAACTGCTGCTATGCTGTTGCTGATAGATGCTTTTTTACGTAAAAACTGACCCACGCGGGCGAAGCCGCGGGCACAGCTAGTCATTGATATGCAAGATGAACAGTGTAGGCGACATTACAGAGCCTTGGGGTACACTAACTTTTAGTGGCTTCAAATCGGTGCAACAAACGTCGACTACGACATTAATATGTCGGTCCGATAGAAATGCGGCGACCCAGATGCAAGATGGTAACTTCCCGAGAAGGATTCTATATGCCAGTCTTAGCGATATCTAGGCTTACTGCCATGGTCTCCCCATTGTTTTCAACGGCATTATTCCCGTTGTGTAAGAAAGCGAGAATTTCCGTGTTAAGACACGTCCTCAACACCATCGTTCGAATACCATGTGACTCGCTCGACTTCTTGAAATCGAGGGATTGTAGAGCAGGTTTCACAGCCTTTTGTCTAAAGAGGACGTCGTTTATCAAACTCTTACGACGCCAAATGGTAGGCGGTGTGCTACCCCTGGCGTCAACAGCCGACTTTCATAATAGGAAACTTGATTGTATAGAAAAATAAAATCAATCAAAAGAAAGAAAAGTATCCAATCTCACCATGCCGTGTAATTGGTCTGCTTATAGAAGCCGTCGTCCCGCGAGCCGAAGCTGGCCACCACCTCCTGCACCAGCAGCTGCTGCGGCTTGTAATCCGAGTAGAACTGCTTCAGCAAGCGGTTGCTCGGTAGTTCGGTCCTGGGAAGTAACATTGTGGTAACAATAGCGAAACTCAGTGGCTGTAATCATGCTGTCACCGTTACCTACGTCCATTCCAACTGACAACCCAAAGCTTTCCTTTATAGATTCAGTAAGCGATACTTAGGCTTAGTTTAAAACCACTGATGCTGTTTTTGCTTTTAACGAAAAATAAATGATTATCGAGTACTGCTAGGCTGTGTACGCACCTGTTGGGGCGCAGCAGCGCGGCCTCCACGGAGCAGGCCATGCTACGGCGCGGCGCACTGTAGGCCACGGGCAGGTACTGCCAGTAGCCGCCGCGCCGCGCGCCACTCGCCGCGCTCAGGCTCAGCGTCTGCCGCCACACACCTCAGTATATTATCGGCACGTAACAGCCTAGTACTAAGTAGGCAGGTAGATGACTATTCCCACTAAATTGGAAATATCTAGTATTGCCCGATCCGGGATTTGAACTCAGGATTAAATCTTACCAAAGCGTTAATATTCCGAAGTCTAGTAATTACTGTCGAGAATCGAAGAAATTGGGGGTAACTTCACGCGTGTAATCGCCGAAGAGGTAGAGAGGTAGGCACAGGAATGTAGAACACTCCCACGTTTCACCATAGGTGGTGAGCCTATTGCCATGCATCGGGCCCATATCCAGAATCCGAACCCCTTCTAGAAAATCTATATTAGAAATTTTTTTTAGTGTTTGACCCGGGAATCGAATCCGGGACCTCCCAATCGGCAGTCGCACTTGCAACCAAAACGAACGACGAGGCAGTCAAGAAATTGGGGGTAGCAAGAAAATATTTCTTTCTTTAATGATCGATGAGTGACAGCCCCTAACACAGTGTGAATACGAATTTTCTCAATCAATTGTCTCACGGTATATCTGACGTCACATATCAGTAAAAGAACTTGAGTGACGTCAGCGCAACAGCAATAACACTAACGATTACACACACGCACGCACGCACACACGCGCACGCGCCGTACCTCGAACACGCCCGGCGTGTACAGGTCGATGATGGACCTCTGCGCGGTGATGTCGAGGCGGCTGCCGGCGCCGTCCTCGCTGACGAACACGTAGCGCAGTGCGAAGCGGGCCGACGCGTACTCGCGGCGGGTGCTCAGCCCCGCCAGCCCCACGTCCACCGCGGTACTGTACGGCGAGTGGAGCAGCCGCGGGAGCGTGTCCATCCGGCCCGACCACGGCAACAGTTCCAGCTGTCGTCCAAGATTGAACATCGTTCATTTCGAATTTTTTTTAATGTAATAAAAAAATCTAATCAATCAAATCAAATTGTATTTATTCAAAATTGATTCCTTAGAACACTTTTTGGACGTCGATATGAAACTACCATCGCCTTGGACAACGCCTCGCTACGGAAAAGAAACAACGAAAGAAACTCCAGAGGCGAGCTTGGGCATCTTGTAAATTATAAATTAATGTTACAATATTACAATATTCGTCTACCTCCTTCTCCGAACTGCCTCCCCCCTTCCCCTATCCCTCCTTAAAAGTTTATTTATTCTGACAATATCCAACTCCACACTTTAAATTATCTCCCTCTAGCATTTGAAATAGACTTTATTACAATTTGCTAAGGTTCTATTTGAAATGCGACGAAATCCTATCTGCACTGGAGCCGGTCTATTCGATAGGACTTTTAAGGTCTTAACAGTCCTATTCGTAATTGATCGCACATTTTTGTGCGGCAACGTTCACTTTTTGTCGTATTTTCATTGAAAAAAATCGGTAGACAAACTCGCGATAAGAGTTGATTGCTTATGAAAAAAAAATACTATTAATTCTTATTATTACATAGTATTATTATCATTGTAATAAAGCGTTAATAATGCATCCAATTAATCAATAGCGACACATTGTCATATAACTTTTATGCATTGCTTACTAATTACTCATCGTTCTTGGACACGTGTGTAAAAATTACTACTTATCGCGAACTCATAAAACTGCAATATTAAACGGCACATATTACTGAATGATTTAAAAATAGAAATGGCACACTTGTCGCAGAGGAGGCAATCGTAGCACACAATGTAGGCGGGTCTGTAAAAATCTATAGTTTATATTCGTCCTCATCATCATTGTCAACCTTTATCTTTTCAGCGTTAGATAGAGGTCTCATCTCAGAATGAGAAGGAGTATGGTCATAGTCACGTTTACCATGTATTGGTTGGCAATTTGTATTGCATCGATTCAGTTTGTACTGAGCTATTTACTGGATACTACAGCACAAATTATATCAGCCATCTCTACGTTTTATCAGGTCTATGGTACGATGTATCTTGTTTACAAAACAATGTTACGCTTGCGCGTGTACTCGGGCTCCGATAGTGCTTACTTTGAGAGAGGTCTTAGTACTGTTGACCTAAAACCTAATTAACTGTTCAATAGTTTGCGATAAATTGAATTCCTTATTACATGTTATTGTTATAATCGAAGATACGTGTGGCTGTAGATGTTACCTTACTAATTTGTGAATTATAAAAATGGGCATTCAATACATTTCAGAGGGTGCACATCCCTTGAACTTTTTGTGCATTGGCCATCTTCATTCTTATGTGTACATGTATGTATGTGTGGTTATGTATGTAAGTTATCAACTGGCATGTCACGTTGCCTTGATTTTGTTGAAAATGTTTTTACTCCAATGATCAGACAAATTAACAAACCAGTAATGTTTCGAATATCGTTAACTACAAACATCTACGATATTTCTACTGACTTGAACGATGACAGTTCCATTAGTTCCATCCCTGCCACCGGCCAGGGTGCCGTGCGCCCGCACGCGGACCTCGCCCTTTGACAGCTTGATGTCCTTCAGTTCCCACTTGACGTCCTTCAGCGGTATGTCGCGATGCCTGTCGCTGTAGCTGAAGAACACCGAGCCCAAACGGTCATCGTATTCGATTAGCTGAAACAAAGTGAAAAGTAAATCTGTAATATCAATTTTATACTATAACATAAGATGTCTCAAATAGCAGTACCACACTCTGCCTACCTCTTTGGGGAATTACAGGAGTGATGGTATAGTGATAAATATCCCTTTTCGCAATAGGCTCACCACTTATTCCATGAATATAAACGTAACTGGTGAAACATGGGAGTATACTACAGTCCTCTGTTTACCTCTTCGGGGGCTACAGGTGTGATGTTAAGTTATCCCGTTTTGCTTATTACAATATTGTAGGCTTTTTAGTACTGCATTTTTTTAATAAATATTTGTCAGCTGTTATCTCTTTCCAAAAGGGAAACAAGACAAAACATACATACTACGACAACACTGACATGATGGGGTGCATGAAAGGAGCCTCCCCGAGTGGCGACTATGTTTGGACGTAGTCGCCGATCGGTCTGTGGTCGTACTTAATTAGAAGTACGACCACATACTGCCCGGCGCACCGTGGCTATTGCGACTAATCCTTTTACTATGATGGCTGATCACACAATCAGCTGTCGACTTGACGCAGAAGAAAACATGAAACAAATTCTTTATTCGGTCTATAAATCACTAGAAATAGGTAAACAATTAATGAAGCCGCCCAGTAAGTGTAAATAGATATACACTTCTGACGTGTGGTCATAATTGAGAAATTTCACCATTCCATTGAAAAACAACTGTCCTGACCTGAATCATACCTTTGTTACATTTAAATGGTGTGTTATAATAATTTGATCAACACTGCATTGTACTAACATTTGAATTCTTTAAATAATTGTGTTTTGTGTAACAATGAGTCGAAATGTAAATGAGATCTGCTAGCTATGTGTCTGTTATTATTTTGATATCAACATATGCTCATTGATAACACTAATGTTTAGCTGTTTTCAACAAATGTATCAGGAACAATAATTTAATACTGTGCTCCAGTGTGTCTTACACTAATTATAGTTTTATATTCAACCTAAAGTGATTTTACATGTCTGCTCTAGAAAGAGTTCTATCACAAGTAGACCATCATGTTGGCCTCATGGCAAGTGAGCTCAACTGTTGAGTTCTGAGTTACAAGTTCAATTTCTTTAAAGAAAAACCATTCTCTAATGAGCCTAAAAATTATTAATACTAACATAAAATCAAGCTTGTATATGACTGAAACGATTGGTAAAAGAGTAAAATGAACTCAAATCACATCACAAATGTAATCTCCGAAGAGGTAAACTGAGCAGTATGTGGCCCCCACATTTATATGATATATGATATGACAACAACTGTATATTATAAAGCTACATATTTATAGCTACATATTATATAGCTAAATATTATTATAAAGCTGTATATTATAAACAATATATTATAAAGGTTCACTTACACTACTTAGCAAAGTCGCAAAGGTGTACAAGGGGGGGCTTGTTGTATAAATGTTTATTGGTGTGTTGTCCAACCATTCAATGTACAATGAACAGTTGTCTTTTCCAATGATATAGAATATGGTAGGAAGGTCGCCGGTAAAGTCCCATATTAAATGAACAAGTAATTCAGATTCATCATCCAATATCTTAGTGTACACCAGTATGGTATCGTTCGAGTGACAGTTCTTGCATCCGGGATTCCAGGATGGTTGAATCTGAAAATAAATAAAAAAAGGTTTTATAATGTGAATGTTAAATGTAGAAGAAACACATTACATCTGTGTGGATATATTTTCTGCACTTGAAATTCTACACATACCTTGTAGGGACCTAGCATGACGAAAAACGAATTAGGAATATTGAATTGTGCTCAGTGGTTTTGTGTTTTTGTTTGACCTTTGTTGTATCTTACTTGTCTAAAAAGTGTCCCCCTGTATAGTGGCGTCAACGCTCGGCATACCTCCGTTTACCGAATTGTAGAGTCGCAGGTATTCGATAAAAGAACGCCGACCGCTTCCATGAATTATTGGTATAACACATTTTGTTATATTTTTTATGTATATAAATAAGTTCATGTCGAGATTTATAATTTTATTGCCTCGAGGTTCATTTTTATACATTATAAATTGTATATTGCGACCTCTATATATGTAACAATGTACAAAATAAAAATGTAAATGAAAATTCAGATAAAAGTAGCATTATCGTAATATGCAGTGATGTTATTCTTGTCTACAATGGTACTCAACGTTTTCCAAATTCAATCTTCTCAATGTACCGACATGTTCATCGTCAGAAATGCGACCGACAATAAGGAAATACCGAATTTGCATCGACCTGATTCCTGTGTATACAATGTTTAAAACTTTTGCCTCGACAAGTAGCAATCGATGCGGCCCGTCTGCCCGGGAGAGATGCAATGCGCATGCCTCTGCATGCGATTTACCTGCGTCTGGTGGAGAACCCCACCCCACTCCGGCGGGAAGCACTCCCAGCTCCAGTGGGATGGGGTATTGACTATTCTACCTCCGTCATACTCTATCATGAAATTAATTTTCACTCGACAATATTGTGGAGTTAACCACCCCGTTATCCCTCTCCAGAGATGCGGGCACAGTTTGCGTTAACTGAATTATCTTTTTCGTAGATACCTTCATACCTTTTCGATATGACAGATTTAGAAATATAACTTATTCAACATGTCAAGATAACTGAGGTGAAAACCTGACCTGAAGCCAGTGTCGAGAAGTATCGAGTTGCACCTTAAATAATTTTGGATCGACCTAAGCACATATCTCTTTCGTTATGAATTTTCGTTCTACCCCAGATACGTTCTTTTGATAGACATAGAAAAAGTTATATCATAACGGACTTTGAACAATAAGTTTAAGTGACTGCTTAGCTTTTGAAATTTAAAGATGCCTATTAATATCTGACAGGTGGAGTACCTAACTATACATCTGGACATAACGTCTTTGATATCTACAAACTATTACAACACAACACTTGTTCGAATAAAAACGAAAATTAAAAACGATATAGAAATTAACGATGTAATTAATATAAAAGAAACATATAGACGAAAGAAACTAAAAACCGTAAAATTATAAACAAGAAGAAAACAAACATTTTAGAATAAACAAAAATAAGTAAAGATGCGAAAAATTCTTGAAAACATGAAAAAAAATACGTATTATTTTGAGAACATCATCCGTTTCATTGCTCAACTCTCAATAAAACGTGAGCTACAGTAACAGTTTTATGACGGAGCGAACAGCATCCCACATGACAGATAATGCACTTGCATTCCGATGAGTGCATTTCAAACGTTTCGGATCATTTAACTATTCTGTGTGCGACGGACGGGCGCCACCATTGTTATTCATGTACACCATCGACTTGTATAGAACTGACAAATCAAATCATCATAAAACTTGATACGAACTCTTGTAATTACTTGGTAACAACGTTCAATAGAGACTCATACATACTTTGATTGTATAAGTACCTATATTTTGTTCAGGAGAGGTTTAGTACCATCGCCTTCATCAACAATATTATTGATACACTGTTGTTAATCTATCTTTTAAGTATTATAAGCTTTCATTACTTTTACAATCATAATGAATAAATGTAATATATATAGTATCCAGTACAGCCCAGTATCAACGTCATTATCATCATCGACTACATCATTATTACAAGTGAGTTTCCCATAAATGTGAACAGTTTGAGTGTCAAAATCCACCATGGTAGTTTCTGCCTTTTGGTAAACTTCAAATATAAATTCACGACAAGTTAATTCGAACGAAGTTTTTATACTAATTCAATGGTTTGTAGTAACAATTGATTTGTTAATATGCGAATTTGTAAGTAATACATCAATTTTGAAATTTATTTACTGCTAGAACAATGTAATTATACCATATGAAAATTAGTCGAGTAAGTACGATATTAATATAATCATATAAAATCATAATAACCTTAAAGAAGTTTATTTAGTAAGCAATTAACCTCATTTACTATCGTTATTTATAAGCCATTTAATGGAACCTTTTTATGTTTGTGCTTTATATTCAAATAGTGTTAAATACTGACAAATATTTCTGTAATTTCCCTTCATTTTGTCGTTACCAACATCACAGTACCTAAATACAATCCCCAAGCATAGTTTGCTAATAAATTAATTACTTGATGACGACCTTCGTGGTCAAGGGCACGATGGCGTGTAAAAAATAATTTTATTTAAGCTTAATGCCATAAATCATGCATTTAAATTTCGATTTCTAAGTCATTTAACGATTGTACGAGCGACGGTCGGGCGCCGCTATTGTTGTCTAAATGTATAGAATAGTCACGAGATGTATACGATACTGGATGTCTAATCGTCTCGATCGCTTTGATCGCCGCAGCTTCACGGGTCCAGATCGGCGCCAACGTCCACGGGATGAACGCACACATAAAATTTAAAATTTTAAATTCCAAATATTTTATAAAAAAAATTGTTGCGACTTTAATTATATTTAAATTTAATTTAAATTTTCAATTAAGTGACCTACATCGTGGGTTCTGTTAGTTGCAAACGCGACTACCAATCGGAAGGTCTAGGGTTCAAAGCCCAGATCGGGCACTACTGGATTTTAATTTATATTTTCTAGTTATAGTTCGGAGTCTTGAAATATACCCGGTGTATGATAATAGGCCTAAATTTAATTGGTAAAACGTGGAAGTGTACTAGACTCCTCTGCTTACTTCTTCGAGGATTAGAGGCGTGATGTTATGTCATAAAAAATCATAATATATTACTAACGATAAATGCTTATTTTAAATAATTTCGTATTTTAGATAATTTCGTTAAATAGATAATTAAGCGTAATGTAAGATGTAAACAAATATAACGCTATGTATTTACTAACCTACTTAGCCTGTAGAAAACAACGAACTTATTATATACTTTATGCTATTTCATGCCAATAGAAAGTAGGCTATATCTTTATACATAACTGAAATTAATAGAAATGAAGCAAAGAAAAGTAATTTAGCAAATATTCATACTGAAAATGTAGATTTAAATAAGCGACATAAGGCTTTTATTGCGTTTTCAGCATTCGATGTGCGATTGTCCTAAACATATGTATGTAAGTTCTACAAAAAATCCCAAAGCAGATGAAGCAAAGAAAACGCCAGGTACACAAACCATAGACATTTAATGCGAGCAGACGTATAAATCAAACCGGGGGCTCTAATATCTTATGACACAAAATCCTTTATTATTCACACGGATCGTTATAAAAAAGGCGAAGGAATGAATGGTCCGCCGAATGCCACACCGCGAGACGAATAACATTTCGAGATTAACCCCACTTCAGTCGCCTCATGAAAGGGAACAATTAAGACGAACGTGATATGTGTGGCAAAAAGTGTCTTAAAGATTTCGGTGCAATACGATTAAAAAATAATTTTTGGCGTTACGGGAGCGGAGTCGGACGCCTAATGTGCGATTCTAAGAAAGATTTTGTGCGTGTTTTTTTTTTTTACTGGCAAATATAAGTTACGGTGTTGAATATTTTAAAATGACACTTTGAAAATGATGGTTCATTAGTGAATCAATGCAACAGTATTTGTTACCGGATTTGAACTATTTTTTATTGCATCATTATTATTTTCAGATATTATATTATTATTATTATTAGTAACAGTGGCAAGAGTATTAGAATGATGATGTACCAAGGGAGGTCAAGACTCACCTACATGGACCAAATAAATCAGGTTCTAACAGAGATTAGATGTTTCCGAAATCGCGGAAAGTCTGTAAATATAAACATATTTGGCACTGTACTCTATGCCTGTGACTTGGCAAGAAATACCTTGTACATATATAGAAGTTACTGAAAACGTCGTGTATATGATAAAGATAGGGTCAGGGTAGACACGTCAGGTTTATAATATATACGTAGATCCATAGTGGGTTAGCTGGTGAGCCTTTGCCATACATCAGACCCAAGTCCTGACTCCGAAGGACTACTAGAAATTTACAAGATAAAACAATACAATAGTACCCGATCTGTGATTAGAACCCAGGACTTTTTCATCGGCGGTCGCTTGCAACCATTCGACAAACGAGACAGTCGATAAGAAATAGTGCACAGTCAAATAAACAATACCACGGAAATAAAGTACGGATAGATCCTATCAACAGCAGCGATCAACCCTCTCTCACCCTTCAACTTTACCGTTGCCGCATCTGCGGACGATGCCACCCCGGTGAGCTCAACGGACGCAAGGACAGAGTGCAACGGAAAACCAGCATCACCAACCCAGCAAAACCCACCCTTGGATGGGAAAAGCAGGAAGTGCGCCTCATCGATACATCACCTATACCCAACTTAAATTTCTCTACGCTGCTTTGTGAGCTGATTAAAGTTGACATCGCTTGATATGAGTATGAAGAAGACACTGCACGGAACCAGCTTTCAATTGCGATTATGTTGTCATATTTTAATTCATGCGCTCGTAATAAACAAACAATTAAACTAGTATATTAAAAATCTAAAATATTTTGTTCAAAATTATTAACTGAAAATAACTTACCGACCGACGGAACACAGACCATACAAACTAAGTCTAAGGATGGATTGTAATGAAGTAAATGCTGTGATATATATCATAAACATCCATAGACCCGAATGATCTCATACCAATAACATTATGCTTAGTGTATGATATAAAGTTATACATTGACTGCGTCTAATCAACTGTTTTAAGTCCCAAACGGAATAAATTAAGATTCAATAGACGCCAGGAAATGGCCAATGATAGCCCAAGAGATAAAACGGATGCACAAAAACGTTACATAGAATAAAGTATCTCAGTACTCTAATGATATCATAGAATGCAAATCATTTACTAAGCACATCATATACATATGATATGACACTAGATTATTCTGATACGATAATAAATTAATAATAATTTAATCATTAATGATCATTGTTTGTATCATTATCAAGCATGTTTTCGTTTCAATGTTGAACACGGGTCTTCTCCACGTTGAGGGTGTGGGTTGGCAAAACTTTACCAAAACATAACAAAATTCGCCGCACTTTGCTAAAGACTTTAAGACTTTTCACTTTAAAGACCTGCCCAAATGTAATAAACCGTTGTTGATGTGCTTTTTACAATCATTTTTCCCTCATAAATCAGTTCTTAATGATGAAAAACAAATTGTTGTTTTGTAAAACAAATTTGCTTACCACAATTTAAATGTAATGAGGCGTTTAAATAATGTATAAGAAATAGTGCTATCATGTTTTCCATTTTATTTACTATGGTAATTCAATGTGTTGTTTGTGATTATTAAATGTGAATTTTTTCCATTTTTGATGCGATCGCCGTTTTTCTGTTGAAGACAAGTTTTTAATGAAAATGCTTTTCTATTAATATTGTGATGGAGCGGAATAAGAATACATTTCCTGACCCTATGCTCGCATACAAGGTTTCGTGGGAGGCGAGATCTGCCTAGGCGCAGCTGAACGCACGGACGCTAGGATTTCAAAGGACTCTTACAATAGGTATAACGTGATGCAGTACAAAAAAACCGTCTCAATAATTATAATATAAATTACAAACAACAGCGTGTTAAGCTGCAATTAATGACCCAGGAATAAGATAAAAGATAAAAGAAAATACTGATTATAAAATGATTCATAATAAGGCTTACGAAAATAGTATTTACGAAAATTTGTGTCTAGAAGTCAAAACTAGAGGTCACGTAGACAATAAAACGGCAGAACAAACGATTATTAACTTGTTTGGTGCAATCGACTACATATTTATTTTTAAAAACGTGTGAACAAAGAAGCAATTAACTAACACTAAAAAAGTATGCATTGTTGTAGCATTTTTTAACTTCACGAATCAGACAACATGCATTTAAATCAGTTGCCGCGTGTCTTTTTTGTGGTGTACGTAATGATCAAGATTAATAATACATATTTAAAATGGATGACAAGTACTCTAAATTACATTATGTTACAATTGGTGTAGTTACACATTGCAAAATATTTTTACAATATTTTAGTTTCCAGAGAAATAGGAAAAATATAATAGTAATATTATTTATACAAGTACATTCATAAACATTTCGTCATTTTCATTATGTAACAAATACTGGAATAATCGCCAATCAGTCGCCTCGATACCGTTACAGATCAAGCCGGTTTAAAGGCAAAAATATCAAAACTTTTTAAAAGTCTTTACTTCTTAATCTATCGCATTAAAAGTTGGGGAAAAGTTATGTTATTACATCAGTCTTACCGCTTTTATTTTATATATCAAAATCGTCCCTCTATTGAAAGTATAACTATGTTATATGCTTATGTCTGAAAATTTGGATTAGTAGATACTTACATAAATGTGCTACTAAATAAATTTACACGAAAGAATTAATAGTTGTGATCCTAAGCTAGAACCTTGGCGAACTCCTGCTATTTTTATACCAATGACAGTGACCCTGATGTTGAAGGTCTTCTTACGCAGGACTGCTTTTCATGATCAATTTGCATGGAAGACACACTGTCACATTACAATGACCAACCAATTTGCAGGTGACGCAAACTTAAGAGGTTTTACTGCAATACTACCAAACATAGTACAGTGACGTAAGCTATAATCGTTTATTGTTATCTTCGTACCGAGTCAACAATTAAACGCAGACCTCATCAATCGCTCGCGATCAATTAATTTCACTTTCGAGTAATCAGCAAGTTATTCAACTCATCTATATTCTAAAGATAGATATAATTTTGGTTTAATTGAACATAAATGATGTCCACATTAATAAATAGGCAGCAATAAAGAAGTCTAATACAGTATCGATTATACAACTCAATCTTCCTAGGTACTTACATATTATTCGTAAGCTTTATAAAATTGTATCTAAAGTACTATGTGAGAAAGTATATTTAACTTAATTTAAAGAGATTGAATGTATGTAATTGCAGAAAATTACTATTAATATAAAACTCGCATATTCGTGTACCAAGATTGTACATAAAATTAAAACAAATATTAAGTTCTTTTGTTAAATCATATATTAATGATAATACAAAATATAACTAATGTTAACATCGTAACATCACGCCTGCAATCCCCGAAGAGGTAGGCAGAGGAATGTAGTACACTCCTATGGTTCACCAGTTACGTTTACGTCCCACTTATGGAATAGATGGTGAGCCTATTGCCACATAGCGGGCACATATCCAGACTACGAGAAAATCTAAATTAGATAAAGTTTGTAATGCCCGAATCGGGAATTGAACCCAGCACCTCGCGATCGGCAGTCGCACTTACAACCAGCACTACCAAGGATGCAGTCAACTCATGTTATGCTCGTTTATTTTACGAAGTGTTTCGTTTGCAAAATGTGTAGGTGCTGTTAAGATATACACAAGATTTGCACTTTACCTAAAACAAAAAAATTAAACGCAGCTATGGCAAACATAATCCTATATTAACTAGATGGGATGACAGACTCGAGTGTTGTTTTAAAGAGATCAAATCACCTGACCTTTACACCTCCATTAATTAAAGGTCGTGGGTTCAAAGCAATTCATTAGACGTGTATATTAGATTTATTACGATCAATCAAAATATACACCTACCTAACACATTGTCGAAAATGGAATGTAAAATTCAATTCACTGTAGTCCATATATGGTTTTTCTCGGCTGTTGAGAAGGTTAAGGCCATACTTTGCGTCTTGGGCCAAGCCTATCTAGAACGTTCTTCTCGAGTACTAACTATCTTTTTGTATTTC
>DWEJ01000083.1:0-22292 GCA_018245835.1 Mysoria sejanus stolli | reverse complement strand
GGAACTTTACAATAATATAGCTTACACATCAGAATAACACATAGTCTACAATTTATAAAGATATTCTGTGAATTGTCCAAAATATCAAGTACAAGTAAGTAGGATATGCCAAACTAGCGCCCGCGTTTCTCTCGGCTCTCACCCCTAGCTCGCATGCTTATCTTTTTTGTCTAGGTATTTGATTTTTTACTTTTCTCTGTGGAGCAACATATAAGTAACTTTTTTATACTAGAGTTCCAAAAGGTCGGTATTACGAGGGAAAAACTTTGTGACACACTAAATTACACGCGGGCAAAGCCGTGAGCACATCAAGTCTCTTTATAAAAAATCTAAAAGAGAACATATCGAAAGAACAATAAAGAAATGCAAAAATACTAAGTGTCAATACTTAGAAAATACCACGTTGTAGTTAACCTTTACATACAAGTAGCAATTTGATTCCATCAGCCTTAAATCTGAATCAAAATCGGATTTAACAAAGAAACTCAGTCTGTCCTATCCACAAAATAACAGATTGCTTCCTAAATTCCACTGGTATTATTATCACGCACAGCTGAAGAAGATAGAAACAAAATGATCTAATAATAATTTTGTTTTGTAATACAAAATGTTGCCATTTGCCTGTTACATCTATGAGTACATTTACATACTATGTAAACTTGAATGTTTTCATTTGTACTTAATTTTCATATTTAGTATAGATTTCCAGTATGTTTTATTTTCCTATAAATTCAAGTAGCATTAAGTATTAAAATATTTGTGGAGCCACACATCACGTTTCAAAAATCATACACAGCATTTTAAAAATTATGTTTCTACGTAGTTCAGTATAATAAATTAAGAATTATTAACATTTACCAGTTATTCTTGACTAATACTAACAAAATCTATAAATTCTTTGATACTTCAGAGGTGAATCTTGAAGAGAATAATGGGCTGGGTAAAGACAGTGATTTTAGTTAGGAATTGGTGCAAGGTACGGTTTCTTAATATTGACTGCTTTGTTGGTTGAATGGTAGCAAGCGCGACTGTCAATCGAGTGGTCCGGGATTGAAATCCCGGATCGCGTACATTGCATTTTTCTAACTTCAATTTACTGGTAAGGGCTCAGAGTTCGGCTTAGTATCTAATGCATGGCTACATAATAGGCTCACCCTCTTTTCCATAGTGAGACATAAACTTTACTAGTGACACGTAGGACTGTAGGGTACTACGCTGTTCTGCTTACCTCTTCGGAGTTTACTTGTGTGATGTTACGTTCTTACTCTATAAATAAATAACAATAACAGTTATAAAAGGTTATTACATAACAACTCAGAGTTTAGTGTTTGATACAGTTATTACTAGTACGTACCGGTAATTACTGGAACTAAGTACATTTATTACACTGACCGTAAGGTATTTTTTCCTCATGTTTAAATTCCTGTATTCAAGTGGAGGTCATGGTCGACAAGCGTAGTGTAAAAGTGACCGGAAGATAATTACTTAAACATTCATTTTCCATCAACTGTCACATTACGTCTGTATATAATTTATCACCGAATTAATGATAGCTATATTGTTCTAATACTAATTCCAATAAAATAATCCCAGCCTTAACCGTGATATGTTTTTTGATCTAGCTATTGGTATTATTATGAAGTCTTCACGCAACGCCAGGTCTCTTACGGGTTATACAAAGAACACATGGTACTAAATATTTTCATCCTTAGAGACCTGATGCTCTTCTTCTAGATTCATCATCGCCACACGAACGCACGCCACTTTCGAACTCCCTCATCAGCCACTACCCAATTTATGTAAACAACCTTGATGAGTCTTGGTCTTGCTCGGCAAGTGCGTCCATTAAAACATCTAGCGGTACGTCATTAATAATATCCATGACCATTTAAAAGCAGCCTTCATCTCCCTGGCAGATAGCCAATTAGTTGTCGTCAGGAAGTTGTAAATATATGATCTGATCGTTTGGTTAACCACAAATCACGAATTTTTACTACTTACTGCAGGTAAGTACTTGCCGTCACCCTGGGTTCATCATCATCATTAGCGTATTACAGTCCATTGCTGGACATAGAGCTTCCCTGAAGTATTATGTCCACAATCCCCATGCTAGGCAAGCTAGTTGGGAATCGCATAGCACTTTTGGATTTTTGACACCCTGGGTTAACTAGTAGATTATTCCACTAAGCACTAAGTTTGCATTGTGAACGATCTACTTAGAATTAAAGGTTGCAATAAAATATAGAATTTATCCATCAATTAGCCACTATAAATACACTTTTGGACTTTGAAATCTTCTAGTAGCGGCTAAATACCCCTGTCTCCGATTATTAGATTCCAGCTGTATCCAATTACTTTCTGCACGTCGTCAACCTACCTGGTAGTAGAGTAGCCTATGCGTTTTATACTGAGATGTGGCCACCAATCCATGGCCTATGTTCTCCATTGGTCGTCAGCCCTGCGAACAATGTGGTCTTCCCATTTCCTTTTAAACTCGCCAATTTTCACATAAATAAAAAGCCTACTGCAGGAAATAGTGCTAGTACGTTGATTTATATTTATATGTATAATCTAACGGAGAAAAATTGGTGTACGTAAACAAAGGTACGATCGTGTCAAAAGGACAAAATTTTAATCATATGAGGAAATAGCCAACGTGTTCTTTATATCCTGTCACAATGTTTATCTTCACAAGAATACCTACTTTATATCAAAGTATGCGTAATTATGATTGTTTCCGATTCGCGACGCGTAAATCTTTTATCTTCTTCCGTGTAAGATCTGCTGGTATTAGAACAGACAGATGAATGTAGGTACTGTTCCGGTTGGCGACAGGCACAATTATATTCATAAAGCATTTTAATCCTATTGGCAGCTGCAGCGGTAGTGCTTTGTTTAACGTGGTATAGTCGAGGTCATTGTTTGCCATCCGTTATTGTGTACATCATAATAAATATCTATACTATATACATACTAAACTAAATAGTATTATATTGTACCAGACTTCTCTGCGTTTTTAAATGAAATATACTACTAAATTCCTTATCTGGTTTAGATATAATTCACATTTAGTAAAGTTTTTCTGTAAATACAAAATGTATCTCATGATTCCCATAAGGTAAGTTATTGCTGTAAATAACCTTATGTTAACAAAACCAATGTCACGAACTCCGACTGCGTATGGTCAGTTAGACAGTGGTAGCCTTATATGGTTGTTACAGGCGAAGTTGGTTAGGTCCTTATTTTTGGGGTTTGCTTTAAAAATAAATAAACGTACCAACTTTGATGTTGAGTATACGTTAGATTATGTATTAACATAAGTGTATGTGCATTTCCATGTTAAATATCATCATATAAAATAGGGAAAACATGACATATCAACATGAGGAACACACGTGTAAACTTCTACACTTTAATTTTCTTTATTAAGTGCGTTTTGATTTGTTAAGTCTACTCATCCCGCGTTGCAGACTTCGGTCGTAATTCTTAGCATTCTGCGAGCTTTCCGTGTCCAAAAGCAGCACTGTTCAATAGCCATTAATGATCATGAGAAGACCTTATTGGACCGGCCAGTTTTATGCTGATTCATAGCAAAGTGAGGATATCCGTTTTATGCGAATGCAAATGTTCTTAGGTAAATTATAAAGTGTAATTTCCATATGTAATATGTAGGCCAATCTCAAACAGCCGCAATAAGGATAGCTACAACATAGTGTTGGTATCGTCAAGCACGTTTCCTGTTAGACTACATCACGAACCTAAGTTAAATACGTTGTTTTATACACCAGGCCATAAGAATTAAAATCAAATTTAGAAACTGCACAGTGAATAGCCAAAATGTGTTTAAAATCAGCTCTGGAGACTTTTTATTAAACGTATAACGTATTTATAATAACCTATTCTATAAACTTACCCTTAGCTAAACTAACATATTCCTATAATGTAAAGGTAATTAAAGTCTTTACTTTAACAGCAGTTTGATATATCTTCGTCACCGTGGAACATTTCTATGTGTGCCATTTGGCGTACCGGTTTTTGTTGAAAAATGACGGTTTTATTTATAGTATGTACGCGATGAAGTCCCACAGGTTACGCGCGCAGTTGGCAGCTGACGTCATTTCTGCCTTTTTCCGCTTGCGGGCCCCGTCGTACATTCCTTAATGAAATGAGCCCGTCGTCTAGACTACACAGCCCAGCCCTTTTTCACCCTACTGTTCTGTACTCCAAAGCTGCCGTCAATTATAAATAATTTATTAATTACTGTTACTAAGTAGGTTAATGACTTTTTGGGATTCTACATCGACAATTAAATAAAGAAAGATGATTCAAAATGTCAAATAGTTATATTCAATGCAGGACGTTGTGCTGTTGTTCATTTGTTTATAACTTAACATGCAAATGCTATTTTTAGGAATAATAATGACTGTTGTGTATTAAATTTATATGAAGTCACACTTTATGAGAAATTCTAAATCAAATAGCCGTCAAATCTAACGTTTTTTTTTTGCAAAGCAAGTAATATTGTAATTAATCTTATGAACATTTAAGGCTCAGTTGATTATTACCAATGACTATTTTGTCTAAGTACCAACAACATTTTTCACTTTTGTCTGTTTAAGATTCAAATCCAGATCTGGGCTTGTTGCCAACATTTATAAATACTACGGCATCCGACCTTGTGAATGTCGGAGAAAATTACCTAATACCAAAAATAAAAATAAGCAAATACGTTGTACGTACATATTTTATAAAATTATCACTAAATACATCAAAAACTTTATAGTAGGGTCAAAAAATATAAGAAATTAAATTGGTTATTCTGTGTTATGCCAACGTTTTTAAAACGAATTAAGATATATTGAAATAAAAATGTGAAACATTAATAATAAAATTTGAATTGATTCTATAATCTTCTGACTTTTCAATAGCAGCAATGTATCTATGATTAGCTTGGAGTGGCTTGGCAAATCTGCTGTGTCAGATACCCTAAATGCCTACTTTAACATGTTGATTATCTGACGTAAACAAGTTTTATGATTGTCAGTTGATGTAACGTATTTCTATTGATTTGATTTTGTTAAGGTAAACGGTGGCAGTGCGGCGGAGCGCGCGGGGTTGCAGGACGGCGATGCGCTCATTCGCGTCAACAACATCGAGGTGTACACGCTGCGCCACCAGGAGGCGCAGGACGCGATCCGCGCCGCGGGCCCCACCCTCGAGCTCACCGTCCAGCGGTATGTCACCTTCACACACTGCAAGAAACGCAAGACAGTGCTGCGACACTGCTCTTTGGCGTTCCATTTATGAAATATGTACAATGGATACATCAGAATAGTTTTAAAAATATGTATGTGGAAGTCAACTTTTACACGTGTGTTTTACTAGCATGAGGTCTTATTTACTGTCCTCAAAAATCGCATATTTGTATAAAGTAGATCATTGTATAATAACAGAGTAGTATTGCCAGCATTGTTATAAACATCTACCCCGCATTGTTCTGGTATTTATCGTAAACTCTAATTAATAATACTTAACTGTTAATATCATTAGCTACAACCTTATTCACTTTTCAAGCAGCGCTTAGATCCGAAGTACCACTACGTACAATAATTTTATTATAATTATGTACCGATTAGTTTAATTGTAACTGGTAACCTGACTAATTTTTACCTATAGGAGGAAGTTCTTCATAAGCACCCGCTCATTATAGCGAAATTGCGCGCGAAAACATGCATAGAGCGAAGTTTTTGGATACAGCCGAAACTAGTTTGGATAGTCATTATTAATCATACTTTATAACATTAGATAACTTTTGAATGCTATTTAAATGTAAAAGGCGCATGCGACCGCACTCCGTACCTACTAACAAAGAAACTGGTGCCGCTACCAATCGATTGTCATTCAAGTTGCACGGCAATGAGCTTATGCTACCTGAATACGACTCGTACACAACACTTTTATGGGAGCCAGATGGTGGTCATTACGCAAGCTATTTGCGTAATTGTAACTTGAATGTATATATTGTTCACTTGGAACAAGTTTTTCAATTCAACACCGATACTTGCAGCTTCCGACGGCTGAGGCACGTCGCAGGCGCCACTCGAAATAGAACACATTTAACATTTAAGCACATGCCATATGACATAACTATAAAACCTGATCTTCATTCGCATTCCTCCACACTATTTAAACACCGGTTTAATATAAGCAATGATATGAATGTACGAGTAACGGCGGCTGCAGCTGGATTAATTATAATTCCTGTTGGTTTTCGAAAGGCCGCATAAAAATGATTATCGCGTTCTTGAGCTAATTTCATTTTAATTAAACCCTAATAAATGTTATAAAATCGCGACTTTATCGTTCACTTTCACTGGCTGACGTGAGTTTAAATAAAAGTATGTTTTTTTTTATTTATTTCAGAACGTAGGTACTGTTCGTACAAGGTGATCAATTTATACATTGTGACATTGGGTTGAGTTAATCAAATTTGGGTTTAAGTGGAAATGTAATAAAGTTGAATTTTATTTGCATTGGCAGCGGCGGCGGCACGTGGCGGCCGTCCGTGACGCCGACGGGCAGCCTGCCGCGGCCGGGCTCGCGCCCGCTCGGAGGCACCCCCACACCGGTTACAACGACTTCGCTCAAAGCCAACCCGCAACCCCCTCGCGCCTTCGGCTCTGGCCACAACAGCGTCGCCAAGCCCTTCGGTTATGTAAGTCATGCAACAATATGATTACTGCCAGAACCTTACAGTTGTCTATAACGTTTTCTAAGGAGTGTGAATCTGACAACCCGCACTCGGCCACAGTGGTACACCTTAATCCTTACTATCCTTAAGGTGATTCGCGTCCAAAAGAAAAGCAATAAGAGAGTTTAAAATGATGATATAAACGGATATAATACAAGGAGGCATAATTACATAAAATAATCATCAGCCACCGCATGTCACATTTCTGTTTTGATCAATACCATGTGTTCAAGGTGTGGTGGTATCATAAATTGAACGCAGTATACACGTGCAGTGTACATACGTCATTGGCGTGTGTGAACATACTCGCACAAGGCGATAACAGCACTCGAAACAAGTTTGCTCAGTGTCGTTTCGTACTTACTTCGATACAGTCGTATATATTTTAACTCTTTATTTTCGATATAACAATTCCAGATGAACGGTAGCGACTCCGTGAAGGGCATCGTCAACAAGCAGTACAACACGCCAGTCAACATGTACAGCGACAAGACTATAGCCGAGACTCTCTCCGCTCAAACCGAGGTGCTGGCTGGCGGCGTGCTCGGGTGAGCGTTGAATTGATTCATTTGAAAAAGGAAATGACTCACCGTGATATCGCTGACACGGCTAAATGTCCAGTGATCGAGGGGAAGTGATGCTCAGCGATCCCCAATTCGTGTCCTCAGCGTGGTGACTATAGGCAATAAACCCCTTTATTTGAGGTGGAATAAGTCTAGCAATGAACTGATATTAGGCTGATGTTTGATGTGTGATGATATAACAAAATATTCAGTAGCACGCCGCTGTGTATTTTTAGTCATTCATGACAATGAACATTTGAGTAAACGTATGTTGCATATTCGATTCACCTAAGCTCCTTTTTTAGTGTTGGAAAATAATTCTTATATCTATTATGGACTAACAATACTGACTCGTTTAATTTCCTATTCTTGTTGTTCACATATATTTGTTTTGTGCCGATCCCTTTATTTTCTGTCACGGTTTTTCTCATGATATGATTCTCCGGTGTATTATATTACATGATTTTAAGTGGTTTTCCAATTATGACACATTTGATTGACAGATAAGATTATTTAATGACCACTCGCGTTTGTATTACTTAAACTGAGTTGCCAGTGGAAATTATGAAGTGCCATATACATACTTTCAGTAACCAAAGTTGTCACATTGTGATGAATACGCTAAAAAAATCCCGAATAAAACTATTGACGGACACCAAAAATATTTCCGAATTAAAATAATTAACGAATAAGTTTTTGCGTAATCATTTACGCAAAAATTTATTAGTTATTGGTGATTTTGCTAACAGAGTGAATTTCAAGAAAAACGAGAAAACCTATGATGCGGAGAAGAGCGCCGTGTTCAAGGTGTTGCAGGAGGCGGAGAACGATCCCGAGCCAGGTACACAAACAACTCCTTCATGTTTGTCATGTCTGTATATTGTGTATCGGCAATATTGCGCTATATTACAGATATTGCGATATATTACCGATTATTTTAAATATTCTTGCACCCCAACACCCTCATTATATGTTTCACATTGTACATATTTGTCACATCAGTCGAAACGTGTTGATTTTTGCCGTAAAGTTAAAACTTTATTTAAAAGCTACAAAATTTTGTATGAAACCAAACTGAAACTTTCTGGTTTTAGAAATGTTGTTATGGAAAATTTAAGAGGTCATTGAAATAAATTGGCATATATATGTAGTCGAGGAAAAGGGCACGACGACGCCGGTAAGCGGGATGCGCCACGTGGCGGCGCCCGTGGCGCGCGCCGACGCGCCCGTCAACAACACGGGCGGCCTGCCGCCCGGGCAGAACATATGCGAGGAGTGCGAGAGGCTCATTACGTAAGTCGGTCGGCGCGCCGGCCGACGCGGTCGACACACGGCAATACATGCGGGTCCGACTGTACGCGCGGGACGCGGTTTCATCTCATTTGCGTTTCCAGCACGACACCCTTGTCTTTGTTACTCCGGAGCGTTGGTGACGTCACACTTTCGTCTTCTCTTCTCTTCCTACCAGTGTTCGAAACTTTATCATTTCAGTGTTCATTGTTTCCCACCTTCCGTAATTAAACATGTTATGTACCTTTGAATAATAACGTGATTAATTTGGTATGACTCGGTTGCACTTGTTATGTAATATTTAGGTTATGTTCTCTATAGAAAAGGTCGGAAAACTCGAAGAAAGTAAGTGCCTACTCCATTCAGCGATTTCATTATTTTGATTTGAAAATTTTCTCTTAGCCAATTTTCGGAACAGTAGTGTCTATCCAGCATGCAGAAATTAAAGTAGATACCATCTTTAATACGATTTTTTTTATAGCGTGTTTGGAGAAATAGTTACCGTAGGGTAAACAACGTCGGTTCAAACTAAATCGCTAGCCATAAGGAGTAACGTCGGTAAGTCGCGGAGAGTAACCGATATTGCGGGCCGGCAGAGCCGTCTCACTTTTATTCGCGCGCGAGCGTGGCGCGCGCCGGCACGCCGAGCAGCCTGCACCGCACGCACCGCTCGCGCTCACGCACGCCGCGCGTGGCGCCCGCGCCGTCACCCGCGCCCCCCGCGCCGCGCGCCTCCACCGGCACGCAGACGCCCAGCGAGCTGGCGCCCGACGCGCCGCACCGGCCCAGCCTGCCTGTGGGCTGCCACCGCGTGCTGCCGGACGGCCGCGTGTTGCTGGGCGCGCCGGCGCAAGCGCCGCCGCCGCAGGGCGCGCTGCCCGTCCTCAACGACACGCCCTATTGCTCCGAGTGTAATCGCTACATTATGTAAGCGGCGCCCGCCCGATGTCTTGCCGTGTTTGCGACCGTGTCGACCTGTGTACCTAGTTCTATTGTATGGTAGATTGTGGTAGTTCTATACTTTCGCACGTTGCGGCTCCCTCGTAACGCAACTGTGTAACAATCGTAGTTATACACACGAGGACGCCGGAACTGGCTGATTGTCGCGATGCTAAGAATGATGGCCGCGATAGTTATGTTAACATTCATCATGTATTCTATCATCTATTAATTATTTCATCTCTTTAATATACATCTTTTCTGTAAATATGTATTTTTCGTAGTAATGTATGGAAATTATGTATATCAGCGCAGATGTACTAGCCCACTTCGCTCCGCATGACTTCACTTAGACCACACGGTATATATACGCACCTTAGTACCTTTGCCTCACAGTGTACTGAACGCAACGCACGAGAAAAAAATTGGTGAGCATGTTGTAATAGAATTAGTAACGTTAGCAAAATAACGAAATTGTTGCCAAGCATTTTCTTGTCGCCTGTCTCTTGGACGATACCTTGCGTACCTTCAATTAAAGATTATTTATTATTACATCATCACGCCAGGTTCCGTATAGGATAAGCAGAGAGCACCGAGTGTTAAATATCTCTATCCTTAAAGACCTGACGTGCTTCTTTTATATTCATCTCTCATTATATACCTACACAACAGATACGCTTTAATTCATTGCTTTAAATCATCAAACCAATGTACATTCCATCTGTGTCGTCACCGCTACATCGAGCGGATATAGTAATATAACTTATGCTGTAGTGGCGTGTTCGTGCGCATCAAGGACAAGAACCTGCACGTGGAGTGCTTCAAATGCTCGACGTGCGGCGGCTCGCTCAAGAACCAGGGCTACTACAACCTGAACGGCAAGCTGTACTGCGACATCCACGCCAAGCTCGTCGCCCGCCAGAACCCGCCCGCGCCCAACCTCGAGCCCGTCACCGTGCCGCCGTAAGCCTTTGCATTACCCACCTTAGTGGTCTCTCACACGCGTAAAATAAAGATTACACTATATACTGGACTATATAATATCATGTATATTCTTTCAGAATAGTCAAACTATGTAGTTTCGGACCTATCCAAAGAATTTCCTTAGGAACTCCCTCTAATCGCAACGAAGGACATATTTAAAAAATTATTTTTTCAAAATCTGATCCGATCTGATCTTATGTTTATTGTAGTGACTAAGTTATCAATTACGAGATGAGCTAAAATGCAACTTCATCATCATCATCATCGTCAGCCTCTTAATGTCCACTGCTGGACAATAGGCCTCCCATAATCGGCGCCACTCAACTTCACGCACATTAATGTTGATGTATTCGGATTTTACTAATTATGTCTTAAGATAAATAAGTATACGTATAATTTATTTATTAAAAGCAATTTGTACATTATTTTTTTATTGACAGCGGCAGCCGCATCCCAACGAACACGTATTCAACTCCTCTGCCGCCGCTCGCTACCAACAACTATACTAATGGCTCCTCGTCGATGTTCAGCGTGAGTAAATATATATAACGCAAAATTTCAACAGTCAGATCATAGTTAATACAACATACGTTCTCAGTACTCGCCGTTTTAAATTTAGAATGCAAATTAATAAACGATTGTTTATATTGATCGTATACTGAATCACATGAATGCGTGAACTTTGATCGGAGTCACCCGCCGATAATAATAGCCTGGCGAGGTGTCAGCTTGCGACGTATCGACGGCGTAATCGATCGCATTCGCCCGCCGACAGCCGTCGAGCAACCTGTCGGGCCCCAAGCCGTTCGGCTCGTCGCTGGGCTCCGCGTACTCGCCGTCGCTGTCGCCGCGCTCGGCGCCCATGTCGCCCGCGCGGCCCGCCGCCGCGCCCGCGCCGCCCGCGCCCGCCGCGCCCTTCGCTCCCAGTAAGCGAGTCACCTTTGCTATGTAGTCGCTCCCGAACATCTATTGTACCATTTCAAGGACACCCTAAACACTTATGAGTACCACTGGAGGAGTATGGTGTGTGGAAGTATACTGTGAGTGATGAAGATACACCATTTGCAGTATAGTTCCATATACCGCTGGGAACACATTGTGTATGATGAGACGTAATGAGTGCTATACAGCATTCAAATAAATATCGCACCCCCGGCGCGACACTATCACTTATACAAGAATGTAGTTTTTCAGGAGAAGCATTTAAAACTTTGACACCTCATAAAACAATGACTTTAGAAGATAGATGATTGAATAGCTTATACTACAAAGTCAACTTTTCGTACTACAAAAGTAACTTTATCGGACCAAGTAAAGGAGTGCTTTAGAATAATTATTACATATTTATCTCTTTTTTTTAATTTTTTGCAAAAGTGACAGTGTCGCACCGGGGGTGCGATATATTTAAAATGAGATTATGTAAGGCTTATGTAGCGCACAGAGTTAGTTAGTTATACTAAGGTGATTTTGACAATATAAATGTCACAGTTATACATGAGTTAGTGTGTATGAGTTTTATAATCTGTTATATTTTTTTATTAAGCAACACAGTACGAATTCCTTACCATTTCTTGTCATTATCTTCAGTATTTTAGTAATTTTAAGATACACTTACATACATTTGTCATATTACAAATTTATTGAAATTTTATAGTTTACAGGGCTTTTTATGCAATTGCTAATATAAGATTTTTTCCTCATATTGGAATAGTCCATGAGATTTTATAATTATTTACATGAAATATATTTTAAACTAGCATTTTTTTTATTTTAATTATATATTTTAAACGTCTGTTTACGAAAAATGAAATCTACTGTATGAATACTGAACTTTTTAATAAACTTTTTTGTTTTTTATGTTTTTATAAACGTTCTTTAAAGTAGGTATATTGAACTTTACAATGTATTATTATTCTGTGAGTATCGTGCCACATCGACAATCGAACAAAAAAAAGGTAAAACGATATGTACAAAGTTACTTGCAAAGTTATATAATCACTAACATAGTAAAATATAATAAAAGTGATTTTTTTATATAGTTTTTATATAACTATATATTGATACGAACTTTTGCTATTATGACTACAACTTTGTTTTTACTACGTAACCAGAGCTGAATAATAATTATAATTAATAATTTAGTTCAAACTGAATTAAAATATGTGAAAAAACGTTAATTATGATAGTAAAATTAACAAGGTGAACAAAAGTAATCCATGAAATGGTTTAAATAATTTGATAATATAACAAAATGTAAGCGATGTAAATGCTTCAATTATTGTTACAAATTATACTATTACTAAGTTGTTATTTGTTTTGACAGAGGCGCCAGTTTCGATTTTTAAAGGTAATTTATAAATAATCACAGCCCTGCTTATAAATTGCTATGTATGTCTATATGTAAATACCAAAGTAATGAGTATGCGCTACACAGGCGGCCAATGTCAGGTGCAGCATCAAAATAACTTCTTTTTTGGCACTCAACCTCTCTGTCCAGTCATGCGTTGTTTACTACGCAATATTTTTATCATTCAGTCAGATAACACACATACGCCCGCTCTCAAAATATATTATTGTTTAGTAAATAGCTTGATCTTAATGCTCATAGTTTTTGAAGTTAACTAATTAAAATTTTCATTTATTTCTCCCTCCTTCACTACGTAACCCATACTGTTACAAACTAATAGCTAAAAACGTCAAAACCATTGTGTGGCCCCCACAGAATCCTCCTGAAGACGAACCCTTAAAAGATACTGTTTCGAAATCGTTTCAAACAACCCCTGGCACAGACTTAGCTCCTATGTTTGTAGAAACACCAAGCATGAATACAGAATCGTGTTCACAAATAACTAAACAGCAAGAAAAATCGGCGGAACAGATTGTTTCATCTTCAAGACATACAGCAGAAATTACTTCTAACGTCTCATACTCTTCCGCATCGATGTCAACCGAAACAGCAACTGTGGCTAAAGCCGAACCTGTGTTACAAAACATTGAATCACAATTCAAGCAAAAGACTAGTTGTACTATACGCTCTATGACTGAAAAGTCTACATCTGAAAATAAAACTGTCACGGTTTGTCAGTCTCAGTCGAACCACCCAGACGAAGGCATTGCGGGCAGTAAAATGAAAACTGAGAAAATTGTAATGGAACAAAGCGCAATGCAACAAGTTGCAGAGTCTGTTTCAATGCAAAGTCACATAACTGGGAATATGTGTCAAGAAGATAATAGAAAAGCTGCAATAACTGCATCAGACAATACAAGTACCTGTAGCAAGGAACAAGCTTCTACCAGTGAAAAAATTTCACAGGATTCAAGTTACACTGAAGAGTCTCGCACTCAAGTCAATATGGAGTCTTTGAGATCTGCGGAACGATCAAAAGAGAATACCCAACAAACAACGGAGAAAAATATATCGTCTTGTATGATTCAATCATCTAATTTGCCAGTGGAAAAAGCAAATCCCGCTTCCTCATCGAATGCTGATTCGATGGTAGATGCACTAACAACCGCACCAGACAGGCCTTATTCTCCATTGCCTCAACCCGCTCCAGGCATTATGGTATCTACTAGCAATGACGACGATAAAAAACTCGCAATACCAGTACCGGCACAGCCTGCGAATCCAGAAAATATTGAAACAAATACAAAGCCATCTCCATTATTTAGTCAGCAACCAAAACGAGCGATCTCACCCATACCTCCCATCAAAACTTATAATCCGCCTGAGAAAAAAGAAGATCCAGTACCTATGCCCCCTGAAACAACACCATATATTCCGCCTGACTTTAAAATAACTATTGAACCTAAGGTACCACGCGATGATAATTCATCTCCTTTTGTAGAGGCTTTAACGACAGCTCCTCAAAGACCTTTCACACCCGTTCAGATGCCAACAATTGAACGTGGCTCTTTAAGAGAAGCACTAACTATCGCTCCTGATCGTCCCTACAGCCCATTAAATCCGTTGAATATTGCAAATCAACCATCTCATTATACCGCAACCTCCACGATGCAAGTTCAATCTACTACATCGGATTTAATACGCCCAGTTGCAACACAAACATCCAGTAATGCAATGCAAAACCAAGATTATTCGGAGTTCACATCAATGCAAAATGCTTGTAAAATACAATCTTCTTCTGCTGTGTCAGCATTTAAACCAGTAGCAAAACAAGTGTTTCCACCACCACAAGCTGATGAATTCTCTGCAATAAGTAATTTCCCTCCAATCAGTAAAGATTTGAAGTCAAATTATCAACAATTTTCACTTGAAAAATCCGAAATGAGTGTAGCCGAATCAAAAGCAGCGTCTAATTCTGTGAGTACCGCACGAGGATATTCTTCTGTAAAAACGGCTCAAAATTACTTTGAACAACTTGATAAAAAAGAAACTTTATCATCTACAGCCGTAAGATCAAAATCTGGCTTACAAAAACCTGATAGTATTCCTATGTACCAACAAAACTTTGAACTGTTGCCCTCTCAAAGAGGTATTAGTCCAGAAATATACAATGCTCCAGCTGTACCGCAAAGACCTGTGACTCCAACTACAGATCCTCCTTCAAAACCTAGGGATAAATCTCAAGAACGGAAGCCAACTACATTTGCGCCTATATCTACAAATCCTAACATCCCACAAATTAAAACTCCCACTCCGCAAGCTCCCGTTCAATTTAAACATAAGGATACCCCTATTTCTATGACTTTCCAACCAGTGCCTAATGAACAGTCGTTAAGGGTATCTCCAGCCCGTAGCCGACCTTCAACTCCCAGTTTAATTAACAAACCTGCACCCATAATACCACATTACCAATTGAATTTGGTTACTGTTGAACATTCAGCACCTGAAAGTCATGTCTACGATCCTTCTAGTAGAGAAGCAAGTCGATCCCCTACACCTAAACCTAGATCACGCTCTCCAGCTCCAGGACCACCAAGTAACATCTTGAAAGCGCAGGCTCCGCGTATCAAAGAAACACCACAACAGTCCATGTATGGACAAACATTAATTCCTCTACAATCACCGTCGAACCCAAAAAGGGAATATGAATTACCACAATGTAATACCGAGCTTTCAAATATATCCATGGCTCAAAGTCAAGACCAATGTCTGGTTGTAAAACAACAAGGTGTTTCAAATGTGGGTTACAAAACTGAAAGTTATCAGAAGGGTGATGTCAGATTTAAAGAAGACTCGATGATTAATCAAAATTATGGGCAAAGACAAATGCAATCCCAAAATATATCAGAATACGGAAACACTACTGTGCAGACAACAAGGAAAACTTTTGAAGAGTTCGAAAGATCACAATCTGCTAAAGTAATAGAGATACGAAAGGGTGGTTCGGCATCTGGGTTTTCACAACCACAGATAGAATCTAATATACAGTTACCCAATATTAACGCTAAACAAATGCTCCCGCCGCCTGCCATGAGTTTGTCGACGCCCCAACAGAGTTTATCAGCTAATATTACTAATGAAAACTTTTCCAACGCTAGACAAACTCCAATGTCTCAACCACATCCTTCGATTTCTGGTGCTAACCAAGATCCAGTGTGTGATCCTACCCCATCGACAGGTTCCGGAGTAGGAGCTGGCGCTCGTGGCAAAACATTTGGTGTCTCATCTGCCCCAAAACGTGGAAGAGGAGTTTTGAATAAAGCTGTTCTTCCTGGGTCGCGCGTACCCCTTTGCGGTTCTTGCAATGGGAACATTAGGTGATTCAATTATAAAAAGGCGTGTTTTCATTGTTGTTTTTGTGCTGTGTTGCATGAATAGAATAATTTTGTTAGATGTTTTATAGGCAATAATTTGTATAGTTAGAATATTTTTTAACCTCACTTTTTTAACTAATAATTTAACTTGTGTTTGTTTATTTGAGTGTTTTGTTTTTCTAACAGTTAACGAAACGCAGATTACCAGCAATTCACACAAAACCGAATTCAAGAGTCCTGCAGAGGAAAGACTCATCAGGAAAATGGCAAAAATGGCGCTTAACGGATACGAAATTGGTATTCAGAGAAAAATTAAGCCAGCTGACCACATCCAATCCATGGCTGATAAAATACAAGACACAATTGTAACAAAACATCCACTTAATTCAGACAGTGCACCTTCTGGCGAAAGTAGTCAAGAAAATACTTTAATGCGTCCTCTTAAAAAATCATATGATAAACCGTTTAAAGCGGCAGACCTCAATCATGTCTTCAATCATAAGGATAATAATGCGTGTCACTTAGTAGCGAGTGGTCATTCAAACAATGAAAATACTCCAGTGCCACCTCCAATTCCAACAACTCCGGTGCCAACATTTAACGCTCATAGTACTCCAATTCGGAACACATATAACTCTAGTAACAGTTTAAAAAAATCTGATTTTGCATTGAAAAATAACAATAATATGTACAACGAAGATTTCCAAAACGTCCACAGCGCTGAAAAAAGCAGAAATGGTGAAAATCACTCAAGTGGTGAAATCTTAAATAAAATTTTTAAAAATTCTGATACAGTTTTGAAAAAAAAAGAGAACAATGTTAAATCTAGTTTCATGGTGGAAAATGACATCAATGCGCAAGATATATATAAATCTGAAACTAAATTTGAAAATAGTTATTCGAACACCTTAAATAAACGTAAGCTGTTTGAAAGGATGGATGCCATTAATGATTCCAATTATTTTAGTAGATCAGAACCTGAGGAAAATTTTAAAAACAGTGACAAATGTAATAATTTTTATAAAAACAGCATATCAGAAAAAAATGTCAATGTGGAAAACGGCAAAAGCCACATAAAATGTCAAGATGCCGATATCAAAATGTTACCTAATAGTCTGTCTGATAATACTTTATATTCTTATAAACTATTGAAATCGAACAATACAGATAACGGCAGTGATCTTAATGCTACACACGATCATACAACAGAAAAGAAAGATAATTCTGATGAAGCTAAGGTTCGCGATGAAGTGGACAAGAAAGCTGATGTAGAATCCGAAGTGATCGTTACAAGGCGAGAGAAAAAAAATACTAGAAACGATGACGGTAGAAGAGATTCTCACATCATTGCCCGTCCTCTGAGCACCATGACCTCTGTAGATGTAGCGGATGGCCAATATATATGCAATAAGTGTGACAAGCCCATTACCAGGTAACCGAAACATCAATTATATTACCATAAAAAACAACCACCACACAAGAACAGCATGAGTTTTTTAAATAAAGCATGCGCTTTATTATTAATATTTAACGTATATGTATGTATTTATATTTTTGGTAATAAAATAAAACACAAAACCCTGTGAACTGCCCACATTTTTAACGTATTGTTATGTATATCCAGGGGTCCCTTCATAACAGCTTTGGGTCGTATCTGGTGCCCAGAACATTTCATCTGCGTCAACGCCACCTGTCGGCGCCAGTTGCAAGATATCGGCTTCGTGGAAGAGAATGGCCAACTGTACTGCGAGTTCTGTTTCGAGCAATACATTGCTCCCGCTTGTGACAAATGTCATGCGAAAATTAAAGGCGTAAGTTATTGATAATATCCTTACAAAAACATATTGCAAAATGAATAATATTTCTTGATTTTTTTTACTACAATTAATATTCATTTTGCATTTTGCATTAACATTTTTAAATATGAATATTATTTGTTGATTTTTTTGACGATATGCTACGAATTATTTACAGCAGATGTTGCGATACACGATAGCTTAAGGGTTCATTTTTTTCTCATTGTGTTACAAATCTTAATTATTGATTTATCGTTTAGGACTGCTTAAATGCCATCGGAAAACATTTCCATCCGGAATGCTTCAGCTGTGTTTATTGCGGGAAATTATTCGGTAACAATCCGTTCTTCCTAGAAGATGGTTTACCATACTGTGAAGCAGGTAATACATTATTTAAAATAATTATCTCTTCAAAATAATTATGTATTAATGTATGCAGCTGGGTACACAAATGTGAGTTCCCAAAGAAAAATTATCAGGCGCTATTATTTAAATGAGACCATTTCATTCTAGCTTGTTTTTCATTTGCTTGTTTAAATACAACTTCAAATATAAAATTCAAATTTAATTTATGGTTATATCTTATGTGTAATTCTGAATATTATATTACGTAATGCATTTGGTTGCATAACTATGCGACTGCCACTGTCACTGTGTCTAATCGCTGATACTTGGCAATAATTTTGCAGATTGGAACGAGTTATTTACTACGAAATGTTTCGCCTGTGGGTTCCCCGTGGAGGCCGGCGACAGGTGGGTGGAGGCGCTCAACAATAACTACCACAGTCAGTGCTTCAACTGCACGGTGCGTATGATACGAGCCCACTTCCAAACACACTCACCACACCACCGACGTCACAAATTGTAATGTTTGCGACCTGTCTCAATAAAAATTTATATTTCGAACCGCCAACAATCCTATGACAAAATTCTCTTTATCCCAACATGTATGGTCAATGTGAATACATAAAATAGTCAAAACACGGTACCCTCATGTACATATCGATCCATTAAAAAATCATGAGCTCCCTCAAACGTACATAATTTATTTTGGATTGTATAATGGTAAATTCATTGCTACATTATTTAATTTATTGTAAAACACATGCACATGCCTCGCTGATTCTCTCCGTGTCATATTATTTTTGAGAATTACATACACAAGCAGATTATTGAGGTTATTGAATTGTTCATACAAAGCTCGTCATACGCTGCCAATCTGTGTTATTTTTCTCCCGATAATTAACAGAATATTGTGTGTTTCCAACAGTGTGATTCATTGTAGAGTATCATATTAACTGTTTTCACCTTAGACCCATCACTCCAACCTTCCCAAACTTCAAGAAGGTCGTATATTTCGTAGAGTAGTTCACGTATAATGTATATGTAATAATATTACATACTGTCAAAAATGTATGCTTGTGTAAATGCTTACTATATCATGTGAATGATATACATTGTAGATGTTTTGGCTATTTTATGTTTACATATCTATTATATTTTTATATTTAATCTATATTTTCTTTGCCATTTAAAATAATAATTTATTTAAGGTCGTCACATACAAGACCTGAGTTTACAGAAATAAGTAAATTGTTATTGAATTGTTGTTTACAAAAACAAAAGTAATTAAGATTTATTAGGGAGTTTCGATGCGGATTGTGGAGATCGGTTAGTGGTCTATCCATGCATCGGAAATTTTGAACAATCCTTGAAAATACCGATCCGACAAAGTTTAACTGTTAAGTAAGTACTCCAACAAAGTCGACATTCAATCGTACTCTCAGAAATAAGTAAACGCTCAAGAAAATTTGTCACAATTTATCATCGATCTCGCTCGATGGTGCTTAAGTTTCAATATCGTTGTCACCTGTGTCCCACAGGGGATAGAAATTGTTAAGAAGTGTTCAAGTCACTTTATTAATTCTAACTTAATGAGTATTAGCATTTGCTAAAACATTATTGCTCCACAACAGGTCTGCAAGAAAAATCTCGAGGGACAGAGTTTCTTCGCCAAGGGAGGCCGACCTTTCTGTAAGATACACGCCCGCTAGGAGCCCTGTAACGATTGTATACAACACCGACACTGTTTATTCGACTACAACCTTTCGTCCAGTCTCTCCTTCGCCGCTTCCGCTCGATGACATTACACCGCCACAAAGAACAAGAAAATTGGAAACGCCCCTCCACTTCGATGGAGGGTTGTTTTCCGACATAAGGAGCGCGGATGGAAAATTGTTGAGTAAAGTAACTGTCGATCGAGTGCATAGTTCAACACGACACGATGTTACAGAATCTCCAAATGTATTTGAGACTACAGGCTCAGGTGGAACAAGAGATTATATTGATGACATAATAAAAACAGAAACAATTACAAACGAAGACGTCATAAAAGTAAAATTCACGCCGATTCCCCCTGAATTTGACTTGTTTCCTCAACTATCTTCGCTCCAAACGAATAGAGTAGCTACACCAATTAAGTTTATCAAAGACGACTATGAAGACCTACAAAGTTATAAAATCGTTAATTCAATGTTTAAAGAAAAAGATACGGAGACGGACAAGACAATCGAAAGAAATGTCACTGAAAAACTACGTGTTATTGAAACTCCTAAAAGAAGTTGCAGTCCACTCGCAAATTTAGTCGTGCCTGAACAATTGACAAAGATTGACAGTTATTTGCAAGAAAGTCTTAATATTTGTTATGAAACTCAAATTGAAGCTCGGAACACCCCAGTACCCTCAGCAACAGAAAGAGAGACTGACCATCAAGTTAAATATTCACAAATATTGCTAGAGAAAGAGACGAGTAGTGCAAAGAAATTGAAGGTAAATGAACAATCTTATATCAAAGAAACTATATCCGAATGTAGTTCTGGCTTCAAGAGTCCAATAAATTATAAATCTGACTTAGACCAGACAGAAACACTCGGGATGAAACAATCAACAGAAAAAAATCCAAAAAACTTAACAAATCAAGTAAACAGTGTCAACAAAAAACAAAAGGGGGTCCTTAATGTTATTTCCAATATGCCAATGCACTATCATGCAGCAATTCTGTGTTTTTTTCTAATTGTATATAACCTCATTTATCAATATGCTAAGCAAAATTGTAACAAAAAACAAACCAATATTTAAGTACTAGTATATGGTAAGAACAAAACGGTATGAAGTTAAACCTAGTCATCAAAGAATTTTCACTTATGAGAATTTCAAGTAGTATTTATGTGCCTGTTCTACTTTGACATGTTCTTGTTAACAGATAATGAAGATGTAAATAATTTCAGGTAACAAATAGTTAATCCTTTGTGTAATTTTTTTAATGTTTACAAATTGGTGCTTAATGCTATTACGAATTGCGCGCAATATTGTGATACTTTACTTCTTCTAATTTAAATTTAAGGCTTTGTACACAGCTTCCGGAATGTTTCAATAAACCGCGACTAACCTTAACAGTAGACAATAATAAGTTTATAAAAAAATTAAACTGGACAGATAAGTTAATGGTGCACCAAACGTATAAATTATGTTAAACAGATAAGCTGCAGTTAAACCACATTTTTTCATATTACCTATATACTATTTAAGACTTTATGTTAAAATATGTTTAACATAGAACTTTTACAGAAATATGAATGTATCTTGATGGTTACTTTTACTACAATTATATACAAGTAAAAATGATTTGTTATACAATCCTATTTTTTAATCTATTTATTGTAACTTACAATACGTAATAGTTAACAATGCATAAGTATGTAAGCTTAAATAAAGTATTTTATCTTATAACTTGTTTTATTATTTAAAATTCTTGTTTATAAGGAAACATAAGGTGGACTGCCTAAGTGAATACTAAAATTATAATCGAACATTATTGAATTGTTTTTATTTCAAATAATCAATTCAGTATATTATGAACTATGTAGTAAGGTTATTGTTTGTTGCTATAACAGTCATGTACAGATCGAGCGTTAATGGATCAAGTACTATCTAAATCACATATTTTATCGATTATCTGCATATATTTATAATGTTTCCGAACATTTCCTATTACATCTCAAAACAAACCGAATTACAAAACATCCAGGACAACATTGTTCAAGTGGAATTCAATGATGTTAAGGAGCTCCGTAACTGCAACTGAAATTATCGGATATCCAGTAAATATGTCCGTATGGTAAAATATGTCCGTAACAGTAACCAAATCCGATATATGGAAATTTCGGGTAAATTCGGAGAGTGGCAGAG
>DWEJ01000082.1:0-22302 GCA_018245835.1 Mysoria sejanus stolli | reverse complement strand
CTAATGCCCCAGAAATATGTAGTACATATTTTACTTGGTCAACGAGCCAAAGCCCGGCTCGCGGAGTACAGCGCGACCGCCGCACATTACGTAGTATATTTATTTCGCCGGAGCGACGCGGACAAGGTTAAATACAGTAAGAGCCGCTTTGACGTCAAAAGTTAACATTATCTTGTTAATATTTTTATTCATACATTACTTTCTCTAACATTTTTTAATTTAATGTAACGTACTTTATTTTATTTCATGTTTTATGAATGGATTGTAATATGATTATCGTTAGTATATGCACTTTTTTCAACAAATAACAATTAATAAACATTGACTCGTGCAACTGCCGGCGAAGGTGGCATTATGTGGACTTTGTTATTACAATCTTCAACATACTCTTCACAAGACAACAAATAAATGCTAGCAAGTACTGAGCGCGCGGCGGACCGGCGGAGCGGCGGAGCGGGGGCGCGGCGCTGGTGTCGAGTTCGGCAGGCCGTATTGGACACATGTAGTCTTGTAAGGACTGGTTCGTAATTTAAGCAATGTACAGCATCGCTGTCTCAAATAACTGAAGGCAAATTTGTCAGTTATTAGTAGTCGAGTAAAATTATAATTGCCATGTTGTTTGGTTCCAACTCGAGGCTCCTCTGGTTCTTCTAAGTAGACCGAGGACCGAGCCACCGCTGCTGTTGGGTTTTTTCCGACGAGGTGTCCGGTTATTATGATAGATGCGTTTCGGTACAATGTGGAGCAGCCGACACGCCCACCGGTTCAGTTTTCGCGTTCTCAATGTATGGTCTACTGCTCCTGTACCGCCACGCCTAAGCATACACAACGACCGCGCTCACGAGACCGGAGTTTAGCGTTCCACTAAGCTCTCCGTTGTGTGCGACAATACACTTGATTCGAATTATATAGCCCGAGGCTTTTCTTTCGTGCTCTGGTACAATGAAAACATATTTACAAGTAGTTGTGACGCCACTTCTGCGGCGTGGAAATCAAAAAATCTAAAATCCTTAAACGAAAGTAGCCTACTCCTTATTACATTAACTATCTGCCAGTGAAAATTCCGTCAAAATCGGTCCAGGCGTTTCAGTGATTCAGTTTCAGACAGACAGAGAAAATAAAAAAAAAACGTTATTTCGCTATATGTACCGTGATATTAAACAGACACTCCAATTTTATTAATCAGTATATTAGTTAGAAAATAACTAGATAAAATATACAGGTACTACACACAACGACGCTCGTTTATTACGGATGTGACACCGGGTAAATCCCGATGACAACAATAGCTGGCAATAACCTACATGACGGAGGGACATAAAGATAGCGGCATATTGACAAAGCTTACAGCAGCGTACATAAACATAAATTCTCGCAAATTGACATAAGATTACATGAAAAGCCACGACTATTAGATAATTTTCATCATAAAAATGTCATACAAAGTGACGAGTAAAGTTCTAAGGAAAACAAGTATGTTATAGTACAAGTGTCGGTCGCCAGCGGAGGCGCGGCCCGTGCGGCTCGTGCAGCCCGCGCGGCTTCGAGCACGCGGCGAGGGACCTCATAATAATATCTTAAGTCCTTCTTCGAGTTACATCAACGACATCAGACTAGACATCGGTTCAGCGCTATAAGGCAAACCCGTTAATGACGCGCGAAATCATCAGTTTGCACTAGTTTAATTTTATTAAACGGATCATATAATATTGCACGTGAAGTCATCGTCTGCAGTCCTATCGCGCGGTCGTGCGGCGCTGTCGTGCGGCGCCGTACCGCGCTACGGATTACTCGCCGTCACATGTGCAAATTTGCTGTATATTTTCAGAATCGTTATTTCAGTGGCTTTCAGGAAGCTGTCAAGAGATAGCAGCGTGCGAGCGCGGCCGTCGTCGGCGGAGCTCCGCGTGACCGCCGAGTCCACTACTTTTACATACTTTTCTAATGATCTTTATGAATTAAGATCACGCCATACGACGGCCTTCACCGAGCTGGTTAACGGAAGAAAAGTATTTCATGTCAAATTAATTAAGTCAATAAATATTTTGCAAATGGGTTAGCTTAAAAAATTTCAGTCAAGAATATGGTTAATTGACTAGTTGAAAGTCAATTTTACATAACAATTTTGTTCAATTTCATTAATTTATCTGTGTTTTACAGCGCTACCAGAACAAAAGTTATAACGCCCAAAAGAAAATTTGTTCAAATAATTTTATTTATTTTTGTTTATAACTTTTTTATTTTCCACTAGCTGTGCCCGCGGCTTCGCCCACGTGGAAATCAGTTTTTACGTTAAACAGCAGCTACCAGCAGCAGCATAGCCGCATATGTTATATAGCCTATAGCCTTTCTCGATAAATGAGCTCTCTAACACTGAAAGAATTTTTCAAATCGGACCAATATTTCCTGAGATTAGCGCGTTCAAACAATCAAACAAACTTCAGCTTTGTATTATTAGTATAGATAAACAATTTTAATATACACCCAGATACAGCACTCAGTCGCAAGAACGAAATTATAGAAAAAAAACAATAACATAATAACGCTTGCCGCCTCGTTCTTGTAGTTAAACAACATTTCCTTAAACATTGCTCTAACTATCGTTCTTCGCGGAAAAATTAAAAATAAAACTAAAAATTATTACAGTCCAATTTATTTTAAAAATTCCTTCATAATGATGTACAATAACGCTAACCGTAAAACACATAAACAATCCTATATGGATCATTTGGTGTATCTCACCGTCGCTTGAAATTCTTGGGCAGGTTCTCAGTTGCAGGTGTTTGCACATTGCAGGTGTCGCAACGGCACGCACGTACCGCTGCCGTAGTCGCTAAGCGCTGCTCCCAAGATCTGCAACACGGGGAAGCGTGCCTGTGAATCGCCGAGTCACGCTGACGCCAACTGCCTGCTAGTTAACGCGCTTTCAGGTGTTGTAAACCTACGCGACATATCTTTGTCGATTAAAAACAAAGTAATTTTCGAAGTGAATCGAGCTCAGTGTCGTGCTTTTGCACAGGCCTGTCTCCAGCAGTGCACGGTAAGTGGTTGGTGAGTGTGAAATATCTTTAACCATAATATACATTGAATAAACGGATCTATGCATGTTTAAACATAATTATATAGCACTAGTATATATGGATATACATATGTCAATTTAAATGATAATATGTTAATGCAATCTATCTTATTTATCATCAGATACCGAATGTGACTTAGCAACGTCGATAATGCTTAGCAGAGTACATTTTTAAACGAATGCCATTTAGTGTTGATTGAGGTGTCTTCACATTAATGAAGTAAGAAACATTCATTTTCAATTTTCTTTAATTTCCGCTTGCTCAGTATCCTATTATTACCTTGAAGTAAGGAACATACGCTTTACAATATTAGATACAGTAGAACTGCTACCGTCCTCTGACGGAGGTGTGGGAACTGAGACGTCGTGAGATGACCGCAGTACTTTTGGTTAAAATGGCCGACAAATTCTATAATAACTAACGCTCGAATAACTGTTTTTTGGTCATTTATTGTCGAGCAGTATTCACTTTGAGCGACTGTTTTGATTGGGGCGTAAATGGATAGCGAACCGGAGACCGGGCTTCGAATTCAGTAACAAGCTTATTGAAGATCTGACCACAAAGTGTTGTTAATAAGCAAAAACAATCACAATGTCATTATCGCGAGTAATGGCAATGGTTTGTATATATTTTATTGCACCTGAAATTTTATTTCTGTTATGATTAAGACGTATCGTATTTTAAATAGTGTTGTGTCCTTTTTTTCTCGTATCTTGTAATAGCCAGTACTTAGATACTTGTAACATAACACCTGCAATGCCTGAAGAGGTAAGCCGAAGAATGTAGTACAATCTCACGTTTCACGAGTTACGTGTACATCACATATTGGAAGCATGTTGCCATACACCGATATTTCAGTTTGAAATTTACACAGATATTTTAGATTTATTTACACATATTTGAGTTAGAAAAGCCAAGTAAGAAGAAAAAGAAGAAACCAATAGTACCCGACCAGGAAATCGAACCCAGGCTCTCTCAATAGGCAGCCGAGCTTACAACTACTCTATCATCAGTCACCCAATCAACTCTTAACGAGTCAAGAACATACTCTTAATTTGTTAAAATCAATTTAACCTTTGGTAAAAAGGAGCCAAGAATAGATAAATAGTATGTCTTGTTACTTTTACAAATAACAAAACTTATTAATTTTTCATATCAAGTCAGTTTATTTTTCGTATCAAGTGATAATTATTAATTCTTGTTTAAAAATAATTTTAGTAATAATTTAAGTAAAAATAATAAAGGGGTAGGTAGTAAGATAAGAACTAAGAAACAGAATGTATTGTCAGCATGTAGAGTAGCCGTTGACCTGCGTCGGTCATTGCAAGTCCGATTACGGCAGGCTGCGATGACAAATTTATCGCTCGCAAATAAAAACGCTCGTAAAAATATTACACCACGCGGCCCCCTCCCCACCGCACCGCCCCCCGCCCTGTCCCGCGCTCCCGCGAGAAATAACACACTTTGTCTTACAGAGAATCGCGTTCAATCGCAAAACTTGACTACACAATGAATAATGGAACTGTGGACACGGTATAGTTTGATTAGCAAGTCGCAGAGTTCATTGTTCAACGGTAATGGACGCTTGAAAATAGTTCAAGCTGGAATCTTCGTCGAATCGCCCTTTGAGAAAATGTATCGTAGGCAATTATCGTATGCATGTGCTTTTGGTTCTTACATAATAATATATAAAAGGTCGATAAAAAAAAAGGTACCCAGAGGACATAAAACAGTCTATATAAAAGTTGCATTGTACATTTTTCTTATAACCAGCATATATGCACTAGTAGCTAGACCTTTAAATGATATTAGGAGTTATGTTATATTTTTGCCGCATCCGATGGTGATAGCCCGAAGCTATCTTCGCTGGTTGAGATTGCAGAGTTGTAGATGGCGATATTGTTAGCTAAACCGGGATCCGCGGCCAATCCGTCGCTTGCGTTTACGATTACGGTGTTATTGTACACCTACTCTTATATTTTTACTATTCTTAGATTGCCCGATTTGGCCCGAAATCCGTCATATTTACTGCGATTTAAGACGACACAAAAATGCGGATGACAGTGTTATTCTTTGCACGGCAATATACACGGGAAAAAAATTTTGAAAAATATTAGCAGTATTTAATCTTGTAATATGTATTATCTTATTCGTGTTACGGGAGAACATTTGTAATGAATCAATTTTACGTTACAACCTGTTTATTGTATCAAGATATGTATCGCTCAAGGGTAAGTCGGTGCAAATATGACCAATGAATGTCTGCTTTAGCGAATAAAAAAACTGAATGGTTTACCGGAGACTGCTGCACTGTAGTCCTGCCTCCGTCGGACCGGCGCTCCCTTGCGTCCTTCGCGCCGCATCTGTCGATTTATACACGGACACAATAAATACAGGGATTTGTATCCAACGGACGACACATTATTATTATTGTCAAATCCGGTTTTTGTGCTTACCTTCAAAACGCCTGTAACCACCTGATATATAGCAAGCATTGTAAAATAAGTTATGAAATGCGTTACCAATATTATAAGATATGTCTTTGTGTTTGAGATGCTTCTAATGACATCGCGCTGTGCTTACTTGGGTGATGGGTTTAGTCCGAAAAATACACCATATCTACAACAAAAGTATGTATTTAGAAAGATATAAATATATAATAAAGCTATCAAGTGACTACGAGTAATAAAATTCATGCAGTATTAACGTAGTTCCAGGGCGACAGGAAGGAAACGAGCTCAAAAAGGAAACTTCAATCACATAGTTACGATTATTTATTTGCCTATTGTATAATAAATCTATAGAATTTCATCCCTCTTTGAAACAATAGTTACTAAGAATATTTCGCCCTAAAAGGAATTAAATCAACCCTCACTATGATATCAGACGTGCTCCCTTATAGCAGTGGTGAGGAAATAATAAATACACACAAAATGAAGCTGAGCATGCAAAACGGACGAATAAAGTTACACGCCAGGGTCGAGCACGCTAAGAAACTTCCTATGAGGTTAATAACATTGTTCATTCCAAGTCACTTTTTTATGTAAATACAAAACAGTATACTCTAGCTTTCTACAATTCATCCATAGTTGTTAATAAAGAAAACATCAGAACGTTTGTCACAGTAGTAAAGAAAATTAGAATGGATTGTAAACATTACCGATATTGTTGATAAAGGGTTTATAAAACCAATACCAATACAAGACCCTTAACCCTTTAACATTTGATATAAGAGAATATATTGATGCACAATTTGTTTCAATGCACGAATGACAATAACATATTATTTTTATAGCAGCATGCTTACATTGTAACAGCATCGTAGGTACGAGCGTTCGCTCGCCACATGCAGCTCGCGGCGGCCGGTGGTGGCGCGGCTTTACGAGCCATATTTACGGCTCACTCGGACACTTCTTGTTTTTTACGATATACATAAAAGCTGCCGTCAAAGATTTACGCCAAATATATTCCGGCTAATGCTGATTGCCAGCCGTACTAATGTTATTGGTGAGCACGCCAAGCCGGTGTTCCCCGCATTGACTAACTCCTGCACGCTTCGGTATGTCGATTTATTTTTCTTCCATAAATAATATATGCGCACTCATATGTTCTAGTATAATAAGTATGTGTATAAATTGTTCATAGCTATTTATACATATATCATTATGTACGTATATTATAAGGTAACACTGCGAGAGTGAATCTAATTTATTGAATAATTCCTTGTCGATAAGTACTACAAGCGAGTAGGCGATCAATTTTTTGATAGTGTCAGTCGGCCGCGACAAGTCATTTCTTCCGACAACATTTGATTCGGCCGCAAATTCAATTTGTGGCACAAAGCCGCTAAAAGTCAGCGAGCCGGCGGGCCGTCTCCTCGGGCGCGGACGGCGAAATGGAAAGCAAACTGGAACCCAAATAAATATTCGCTTTAGCAACAATCGAGCTCGCAACTCACACAATTACGGCGGAATGGAAAACCTTAGATAAATAAAATCGGAAGCGCCCGAGGGCAGGGGACCGGTGAGACGGGGAGAGGGGTAGATTCTGTCGAAGAAAAAAGCGGAGGCAGCAAACGCAAACACGGCGCGAATGTAGCGAATTTCCAAAGACCATTCGGTTTATTGACATACGTAGGCGCGAGGGGTGGCCCGCTCCGCCGAATTCAAATCCCCCGCCCGCCGCGATTTACAATAAATTTCAAGCGGAGAATATGTTTGCAATATGTCGGGAAGGGCCGACGGGCGCTCTCGAGACCAATTACTTTGCCCTTTCGCCCCGGCCGCCCGCGGCTGCGCTTTAAGAACCCAATTTTAAACACTTGCTCCGGAATGCTGCAAGTTGTTTACAACGTAATCGGGATATTACAGGGGAGCCGCGGGGCTGGCGCGGGTTCTCCATATAGGATTTTGAGTGAAGTCCATATCATGTTGACATTCCATTTGGTGTTAAATTTGAGGGGCCATTTTTGATAAATCTATGCGAGATGTAACTAAACTATTTATATACATATATATGTATTACAATGACATGATGTGTCAGCACTATCCATGTTTACTCAGATAATTTAACTTAACTCTACAGAGATACGAATCAATCAAAACAACTTAAATGTCTGATATTTTGGGAACATGTATTGTATTGTTATAAAAAACAGATAATCGTTCAACGCAATGGTGACTACACAACACCTTGCAGAGAAAACATAATTTTGAGAAAACCACAAAATTCCCGGGTTATTCGATATCTCAATAAGAAATAAGAAAAGAAGGAATAAGTGATAGTGGCGCTGGTAACGGAATGATTAGGAGGGTAGCGACGGGTGGCGCGCTTGTATTCATAGCCGTGGCAATAAAACAACACCCTCGCCAGCAAAACGCATTTTCAAAAAGTTTTTATAGGGAGCTCTCCCTTCTTGTGGCCATGGGAAGCAATTTACAATTTGTAAGAAAACGCTCAATTCAGCTCAACAATTTGTTATAAAGTGAACTGCTGCCAATTACTACTAATTCATGCGAATTATTTGTTCAATGTATAATTACATTTGAATATGACATTTATAGAGCTACATTGGGAGATTTTTGACACTTGGTGCTCTCCGCTTATTACGTAAAGGATCTAGTCCTAATATTCAATGTATTCGGTATATATAAAGAAAATGCATAACATCACGCATGTAATTACGAAACAGGCAGGCGAGTGTAACACATTCCCATGTTTCACTAGTTACGTTTACGTCTCACCATGCAATAGGGGACAATCCTATTACCATACACACAGAGCACAAAATCACAATCCAAACCAGTACTGAAAATTTCATGTAAAATTCTAAATCAGAACAATCCAATACTATCCAACATGAAAATCGAACACAGAACGTCTCAATTAGCCGTCAAGCTTTGTAACCACTCGACCAAAAAGCCAGGCGTTGGTTTTCTTTAATAACCTATAAAACTACAAGCTTTAATCTAAAACTTCAATAAACTTGCATTGATAAAGTATATCCAGACATATTTTTTTACGTAAATTACGCGAATTCAATTGTATCTTTAGCTATGTCTACACATACTGAATCACCTAACATCGGAGATAATATTTAAAATCAACTAAATAAAACTTTAACAACGTCAACGAAATGCACTTGCAGAGAGAGAGGTATATTCCAATATTTATAAAGAAACAATTGTATAGAAGTTATGAATAAAAGCCTTCTTTTAAAAAAGAGAAGTAAGTTTTTTATCATAAAAAAACTCAAACATTAGATGAGTACAAAAGTCGGCGATACTTTAACAAGCTCCAAACTTCGTAGACGTTATACTCGTATGTAGAGTTACGTAGCGTCAGCGCCCCTCATTACTCGGGAGCGAGATTCCGCTCTTTATTTATGAAATAAAAATGAAAACATTTCTGCGCAGACGAATGGCGACCCCCCAAGCCACCCCCACCCTGGGGGACGCGACATTGTATAATTCACCCACCTTCACCCCCTCCGTAGGCGTAATGCTACGACATTTCAAAATGCCATTCGCCGTCTTTATTTATCTTACACCAAATAATTTGTTTTACAACTTTATGCACTTCAATTGTATTCTGTGAATTGAAACAATATCTTTGATGACCATTTGAAAATAATGTAACTAACCATTTGATGTTTCAACAATTTTATTATTGTACCGAATTAATAATTCGGTACAATTCGAATACAATTCGAAAAAGATCGGTAACTTTAAATATACCAAAAATAAATACCATTTCACTATTAAATCACTACCACTATTGTATTACATCAGATATGTATTTCTGTCTTCGCTGTATCTGAGCACGTGTTTTACTTACTTTTATGACGACTTTTATGTACTGATGACGTACCCATGCGAATAGGTGCGCCGTTCTAACAATGATAATAAAGCGCCGTGAGAGAGACATTGAAAATAATCTTTTAAGTAATGAACATTTAAAGGTGCGTACGAATATACAAGCGCAGTACATGGTCGGGAGAATTGTAATATAATATGTGGGATCGCAGCGCAGTTTAATTTGAGGTGTTGGGCGGGCGGCGGGCGCGCGGGGCGGGGCTGCAAAGATTTTTCAATTACCAACTTTGTGCCGTTCGCTCCAATCTCGGAGCATAGAGCGTCTCTTACAACCAGAGACAACTGGCATCCGTATCTACAGACCCAAATTAGTGTGATTCAGACAGCAAAAAAAAGGAAAATCAATCCGCCAAAGACAATTAAAGGCACTAAAAAGGAAATCAATCGAAATTTTTCAGGTATATAAAAGCGAAAATAGAGTCGTATTTTATTTATTTAGGGCTATGCTCCACCGTATAAGAGCAAATACTTGATACTCGTTTTGTCTCAGAGTACTTAGTAAGGACAATTAAGTTGGAATAATATTTTTATCTTTAATGTTAAACACAAAGGTTTACATCGAGTCAGTCAATGTGTTAAACAGTATCCGTACAAACCTCAAACAACACCAGGAAAATAAATATATAATGAGAATGTGAATAGATGGAAATGCTTAGAAAAAGGGCAATTCTTAATCAAATAGGTCATATACCTCAGTGTCTGCCCTCATACTGGCGTAGTCAGAAGGCCTCGAAACCGTTCTTACATGAAAGAAGTGATTTAATATAAAAGAAACGTGTGAATTCTCTAAGCATAGAGATGATTGGCTGTTGGTGCTCTCTATTTATCCCTTAAGTGACTTGGCGTGATGATATATTAATAATATGGATTTTCTTTCGCCGCTTCTTCCCCATAGCGAAGCATTTTCCGAAACGGTGGTAGTTGCCTTTTGACGTACATAAAGTGTTCTTAGAAACCAATTTTGAATAAATGGAATTTGAATTTGAATTAACAAAGTGAGTAAAAAACGTGAAAACGTTGACCACGTGTCAATCTCTATGTAACGCTTACTCTGTGCAGTGTGGAATTCTTAATATCAGTGCGCGCTAACTAGGGCCGTATAATATTGGCTGCACGGAATGCGGGGCGCCCCGCCGCCGCTCCTCCTACAGCCAGACCTACATTTGTATAGCTTTTAAAATTTCTCTTTTCCTCCACTATTGTGCCTTTATTTTTCTCCGTACAAAAGAATATTTTCATAAAAGGAAATCTGGTTGGCATCTTTATATACATGGCGATACCTAGGTAACCAGATTAGTTATCAAATTGATGTATAAATAAAAATACATTACCATAAGTTTAATCCATAAGTATTAGCACTATAATTACAATTATTATTTGTTAATATCTCTATTATTATAGCCATAAGTGCTTTATCTACGTTCACCACTTTCTACATACACCTATGCCAGTTTCGAAGACTTCCAACCATCCACCAAACACCCTCAGCCAGTATTTGGGCTATTTAGTTAAGATAGATGAGCCTTGCTCTCTCTCGATACCTGCATTCAGCAATATTCCGGTTGTATGTCTGTTATGTCATTGATGTCATTCATGTTATTTACCAATTAGCATAATCCAGCCCTATCCATAATCCATAATGAAATGCTCATTAATTAATGAGCTTTGGCCTGTTTGACTAGACATTTTTCTTAGGTCTAATAAAATGTTAAATGTACGTAAATCTAGAGATACATATACAAGAATAGTACCTATACAAGAATAAATCATACAACAATAACGCATACAACAACAGCGCATACAAAAACAGCGCATACAACCACAGCGCATACAACCAAAAACAGCGAGAATATTGTAAAGACACTTTATTTTGTGTAGAAACCTACAACAACTACACAAGAAATCGACAATCAAATGAATAGTGTAGTCTAACTTGTAGCGATTACACGGGGCGGTAAACGCTACGTTAAATTGGATTCCAAAGCGCGTTCTTTGTTCCGACGCTACAAAGGGCGCTACAAAGGTTCGAAACGGAATCGGGACGTGCCTTTCCAACATTTTGCACACATTATCACAGTTTGGGCGGAACTGTTTCTGCCCTTAAAAACTAAGACATAAAATGTACTTGGAGAAGAAGTTACGAACGTTACCAATACTTCCATGGCCATAACTATGAGAATACTCGGATTTGATTAGTTCACTTTTTGTCAAATTTATAAATTAACGTTTAATTTGTATTAAATTAAGCATGTCTGGAATTGTAACATAAAATTACGCCTGTAACCCCCGAACAGGTAGGCAGAGTATAGTATACTCCCACGTTTCACTGGATACGTTTACATGCCGCTATGGAATGAGCGGTGAGTCTGTTGCTATACACTGATACATATATCCAGACTCCAAGCCATTACTACAAAATCTAAAGTTGGAAAAATGCAATAAAGCTTGACCCGGGATTTGTACCCAGGACTTCTGGACCAGCAGTTGCCATCGCATTAGAAAATAGACACAGCCTGTACTAAGGTATTTAGGCAGCTAACAAGGTACAAGTGTAACAAGGTACAATTTCAATGTAAAAATATCTGCATTTTTTTAAATTAACTAGATTAGATAGAATTTATATAATGGTATTTGAAGGAGATAAGCCGAGAACTACAAGTACCGCAAGCCCTGTGAACATTATCACAAGTTTTATATTATATCTATTTATATAAGCAAGTTCTCCAAGAGTTGCGTAGCGCACCTGTAACTGGGTTGCAATTTCGACAACAAAATGTAATAAACTCACTCCGACGTCGGTGGTCGTTAGTGAGAAAATATTTTCAATGGAAGGTGGCAATCGTGGCAATAGTCACATTTCGTTCGAGTTGCGCCCCAATGTCAGCTCCTTCTCACGTTCGAGACTTTCTTTGGCACGGTATGAACTATTTTTCGAACCAGAATTACAGTTTTATTGCATTTTAATTTAACACAATATAATGTCATGGTTATATTTTTTTACCGATGATTAGACAGAGTATGGTTCACTCCTATTACAGTTTAATATCAAACTAGGCATGACGAAGCAACTTCAGGAATTTATTTATTTTTTGCGACGCAGTAATAATTACTTTCAGTAATCATTGCAAACAATTGTACCCACATTACTATTTAATAACTACTCTGTTTTTTCCCTTATTTTATTTTTGCTATCCTTCATAAACTTATCATAATAAATTCGCTTGTATAATAATGTCAAAGGCGGAATTGAGTGCCATTTGAAGTATTAACACCAAGCCACAAGACGTAAGACGCAGTACGATGAACATCGCAATGCCTCACCTTTACTACCTCTCATTGATTGGCTACGGCCTTAATTACCTCGACGATTGTCTTCTAAAATAGGAGGCACGGAAGCCATCGAGTTTCAAGTTAATTTCCTCGCCTGAGGCTAATCCGCGCGCCTAATTATCACAACCCTCGATTCCCCGCGCCACTCACCCCCACCACCCCAGGCCAAATTGATTCCTCGTAACGAGCTAGGGTATACGATTATATATTACCAATGTTTCAAAATGTAAGACGTCTTCTAACTGTAAATATTTAGTATTCTACAACGTGGAAATTATCTCAGCGAACACAAATTTTACGCTGTATAAACGTTATGAAATTATGCCTAAGGAAGGAATAATGGAGGTATACGATACAGATTGATGGGTATAATAACAATATTGGTTTAATGAATCATGACCACTTCAGTTCATCGATAAATGTAAACAGAATATTATCTAAAGGTATTGTTGACAATTCTCCCTCACAGTATACATACGATATATACGCATTAGTTATGTAGGCGTATGTCTTATTGATAACGCTGAAACCGGACCTACCGTAACGAGGAGCGAAGTGTCGCAGAGGCTTAATTACGTGGCGCGAGTAACACCCCCCCCCTCACCTTCTTGCCCCTCGCCTCTCCCCCTCGTGAATGTATGCATTGAGCTTCACAGTCAGACACTCCGTGACGCTCGATTCATTAGGGGTTTTCTTTTTCACTTTAATTGTACTGACTGGAGGAGGGTTTAGTATGGTCAAGCCAAAGCGACACACAACACTACTTTTGTTTCATACGATTTAACACGCCATCTGTTGGACCGTACCGTTACAAATATTTGTATTTACATAAAATGAACAAAATAGATTGATAATGCAAAAATATTGTTATTCAACACAATGAAATTGAAAGTGTATTGAATTATTTACGATTGTTTCAAGGGCTGAAAGTTACGTAAGCAACACATGTTATTAATTTGACGATTAAGTAGACCAAAGAAAATACATCAGTGGAATAGAAAGATACAAATCACGTGTCGTACCAGGAGTGTGATAAAAATAATGTTCTCAAAATGTTCATTTGATTGTATCCAATAGTAGAAATGCTTTTATTCATCTTATTTATTCACGAGCAACTTAACATTTTCACAAAGAATCGCTGACGCGTGTGTACATGCATCCCATTACATAGAGTCTTGTATCCCCCAATAATGAGCGAATCTCATCAGCTTATGCAAATATCAAGTGATGCGTGGGGTGCAGGATCTGCAGCGCGCATGCATAATGTATGCGGCGGGGTCGATAGCAGCGCGTGACGTGGGGCGCAAATGTGTTTTCGGACGCGCTCGTTTCACCGCTCGGCGTCGGTTGCAATGTAAAACTATACATTAAATGAGTAGCATTCGATCAAAATGAACACTATAAGGGATATTTCTACTTAAATATTATGCTTATATCAACACATCAGGCCGTTTACTCGCTGAGGTAAAAAACATTACATATTATCTGTTTGTTTTGCCTGATTTTAAATGCATGTTCTTCATGAAGTATTAATTTACTGTGAAAAAAATTTTGATAATTTCCAGCCGCAAAGTCCTTAAACAGAGATTAAAATTGTAAATGAAAGTTGGTCATGTTATCAATTATAACTGTCAAAATTGATATGTGACTTTGCGGATTGATATTATGTTTTACTGAACACTATTCTTTAAATTAGACCCGGAATATGTTACATTATAATAAGTAATTAAAATAATATTTTACGGTACTGCCTTAGTACAAAAAAAAATAAAAATAAATAATAAATAATTATTTTTTCCGACCTTTTCATCGTTCCACTGTTGCAACATGGGTCTCCTCTCAGAATAAGAGGGTTAAGGCCGTAGTCTGCCACGCTGGCCAACTGCAGGTTGGCAGGCTTCGCACACCTTACTGAATAATTTTGTTTTACAACTCTAAGGCGTGCAGATTTCCTCACGATGTTTTCTTACACCATTATATCAAGTGATATTTAAACTTAAAATATTTTGTAAAGAGGTGCCCGCTATGATTTGAACCCGGTTTCCCGCAGTAAGAGTTCGAATTTCAAACCACTAGGCTGTCACTGCTATAGGCTATCACAAATATCTACATACTATATATTAAAGCAAATAAATAAGGTAAAATTACTGATTGTATTTTTTTCTCACAAAAGGACTACACATATTGAAAAAATATCTAAGTCTAGCCTTAGTCTTAGTTTAAGCTTCACCGCGCTCTGTCCTCTGCTTGCTACGTTCAGGTTCTGTCTGAAGCCTCATAATTGAAATGTGCGTTAATTATTAACTTTATATTATACTATTTAATGTAACTGAAAAATAACCGTAACTTTTCACAGTTTGACTAAATGTAGTCGTCACCTAAACAGGGTAAACGAAGCTTTACGTATTTCCGAACAATATGACGTCACAGTGTTATAATTGAAAATGCATTAAGGAGATACAAATTAATTAACTGTCATACAATAGCATCATAATTGTCTAGCTATAATCTATATATAGTTAAAATGTCTAGTAGTGGCACGGAGTCTGGATCTGTATTCACAATTTGTATTTCGACCTCTATTCCACAGTGAGACGGAACTGTAACTGGTAAAACGTGGGATGTACCTCACTCCTCAACCTACCAATTTAGAGATTACAGGCGTGACTGTACAACTACCTACTCGTATAGATAGCACCTAAAATAAATTTCTAATACAAAAAAATATTTAGATGAAAATTTTATAATTTTTGTTCATACATATGTATATATACCTATACATAACTGGTACTGTTTAAAGTCGTAACAGTGTCGCAGCGGAGGACGTAATAACTTCATAAAGTGCAATGATAATAAATTTCAGTGCATTTTACGACGCCCCCCTCCACCCGCACGCCCTCCAACTTTATTAAACGCCTCTTTATTAACTCTTAAACGACTAGCCAATATTGAATGGACGGTTTTGTAGCGCTCAGGTCCAGCCCCGCGAAGGCATTATGTGAAATGTCCGATTGTATATTTACAAGGGCAACAACAGAGGCTGTACCCAACTCAGATCGAACTCGTCCAACTTTAAAACTATATCCCTAATTCGAAGTACAGACAGTTATCGTCACGATATATAACCGCGGAGCGAATGTTCATTAAGTTTAAGTCTACAATCCAGGAAACTAAAGATATGTTTAGGGCAAGTAATTCATCTGTTTTTCAATAGAAATGTAATGAATACATCAAACAATGTACGTTAGAATCTACTTCAATGTTATCATGTTTGTGAGTGTAGGAACGGAATACGAATACATTTCCCGATGCCGTGCCGGGATTCCTACTAAAGCCGGCGCTGGCAGGTCGCGGTATGGTGCAGTCTGCGTTGCCACAGCTAAATGCCCTGACTGCCTATGGGCAAAAGCATAGGTCGTTCAAGAGTGCTCTACGGCTATAGCCCCCAAATCCAGCAATGGACTACAATAGGCTAACAATGATATTATTAATCTCATTGAAAGAATTAAACGCATTTAATATTCAACGCATTCGGATTTCTGAGTGGCAAATAACAATAATCAATATTATATCAACACGCCAGATCGTTTACAGGGTATCCAGAGAGCACCAGCTAACGAATATCTCTATCCTTACAAACCTGACGTGCTTCTACCACGTTCATCAGTCTCTTTGTACATTGGATTCATAAATAAACAAGGAACAAACGACTTCTCAATAGTAATTACGTAGTAACACATAGATAATAACATAGCGCTATAAAAGATCGCTCGTATCTCATAAAGGAGATTGCAATATGAACGCGAGTCGCGGGCTTTATACAATGAGTGGTGCGGGGCGGGCGGGGAGTGCAGCGTCGCCATGGCAACCACCCCCGCCTAATCAATTGCAGAAATATGTAAGAACTATCACCGTTCCAACTTAACCCGCCTCTCCCCGCGTGATGTATACGCTTTAGGGGACGCTGAAGCGGCGGAATACAGGAAGAGGGGTCAGTATAAGCTGGACGTTCACGGGAGAGAACCGGGCGACATCACACACACTCGGACGCGAAGAAAAGATGTATAGACGAGCAGCTATCGACGTGGCGACGCGGCGATACAATTGTGAGCCGTTATGGACAATGTTTCGCGACTTTTATAATTAATGTGTTACACTGCATAGAAAATGTCTTGCGTATATAACATATTTATCAACAAACCCGCTGTAAAACTCAAGTTCAGTTTACACTTGACAGATATCTTTGAATTGTATACTGCTCACATGTAGTGATAGATATGATTTCTGTTTTATTAAATCAGAATAAATATACAACTACATAACTTTTAAAATAACGTTGCAATATTGTAGTTCTTATATAATTAAAAACCGTGCATCTTCAACAAATAGGTCAATATATTGGCAGATGAGGAGGCAGAAGTCTCCGGGACGTATTCATAGTGATGAATGTAGACAAAGCAGGTCAGGTCCATAATAATATGGGCATTTAACACTCTGTGCTCTCTAGCTAACCCGTAAGATGCCTGAAGAGGCAGAGGAATGCAGAACACTCCCACGTTACACCGGTTACGTTTACGTCCCACTATGGAATAGGTGGTGAGTCTATTGCCATGCATCGGACATATATCCAGACTCCGAACCACTACTAGAAAATCTAAATTAGAGAAATTTTTTGTTGCTCGACCCGGGAATCGAATCCGGGATGTTACGATCGGTAGTCAATCGCACTTACAACCAACACGATAAAGGATGCATGATAATATAAATGATTTTAATAATAATTATTTCCTAAAAACATACTTGTACGGATAATAAAGCACTAAAATAGAATAAATACTCGTAATTATCACATAAACATTACAAATTTAAATTCAGTAAGAATCGAACTCCATTCTCCTCAGCAGTCATTGTGGCTAACAACAGATGAAACTGGCCAGTCCAGTATAGTCATATGGAGACAAAACAAAGGACGAAGTACAGTTAGATACTTACGTTAATTATGTTATCCAAACGTCAAATTGTGATGTACTCGTGATGCTGTTAATTGTCTCAACCAGCCTGTATCAGCCCACTACTGGATATAGGCCTTTCCTAACGAGCCTCATCGTTTTCTGGACTCGGTTCACCACATACAGTTTCCACGTGCAGCCTTTCGCGATTGTATTGTTGATCTCGACTGATCCTCCCGAAGTTTATTGCACATTGTCTAAAAAACATACAATTATAAATATTAAAATAGGTATAAGGACTACCCTACTCTACCCGTAAGGGACCTGGCGTGAAGATATGTATGTATGTAACATAGGTATATTTTTTTAAGATGTTCTAGTTGAAATGTCCATTAGTGGATCAGAGTATGGATGTGCCCGGTGTAGGGCAATACATTCACCAACAATGGGACGTAAACGTAACTGGCAAAACGTAGAAGTGTACTTCGCTCTTCTGCCTACCTCTTCAGCGACTATAGGCGTAACATTACATACATTACGTATTATATACAGTACGTCTATGTTACATATAGCGAGAATATAAATCTCACTCAATTCGCTGGCGTCGAACGTATAAGGTATATATTAGGCCTTAAATGTACTCGATTCATTCATTCAAATGTAATGAGATTTCATGTCGTAAAATAAATAATTATATTATGGATACATTTTAAATATTTACATCTATTTACTACACCTACTTTCTTGATTCGCACATCCCGTCGCAACGTCCAAAACAAACGTCAGTGGTTTTATATTTACATAAAAAGAAGTGTTTCTGACACTGAGGGGCAGGGTGGATGCCCGCTGCAGCCTCTAATGATATTTCTTATATTTCCCTCACAATTAATTGATAATGCGTCGCGCACCCAATATCGCCCGCACCTGCCGCTGAAAGCTAGCATTAACATTGTTTATTGCTTCGCTATTAATCGTTTCTTTAATCTGTAGGCAATGTTCCGCAAAATTAATTATACCAAAACTGCCTACATACAGCCAGTGGCCTTCACGAAACACGTTCATTAAATATTAATATTATATCTCACAATTCCTACACCCCTGTGAAACATTCCGGCCCCTTAAAATAACTCTAAAAAGACGCTCACTCTCCATTACTTGATTTAAAAATCATATTCAAAATCGTAGTAGAAGCTAAACGAGCGTGTCCGCTATTCTATTACCGACCCTTGCCGGAATAAATTCCATCGAAGCGCAATAATAATAAAAAAATGTCGAGAGCTTGTCGCGTGCAAAAGACGTGCGGTCGCGCGGTCCTCTCCCTCCCCCGACCCCACTGCGCCGCCGCGCGGACCCTCCATGCCTCCCTCGCACACGAATATAATATGCATTATGCGAAATCCGTAACTCTTATGTTGGGTCTGGAGAATACCTTAAACAGGTCTTCTAAACCTCATTCTATTATCGCATCTATCGCTAAAGACATAAGTGCGACAATCCTCCGTCAGAAATGTGCCGTTAAGACATTCGAGTGCCCCGGTCCAGCCTGGTTTCTTTAGGGCGGGCGAGGCCTGCACTCTCAAGATAACGCCGGGTATTAATCATAGTATTATCGGCCGGTGGTGGCGTCTTTGTTATGACACCGCGTTATTGCAGTTTTTTTCTTTATCTACCCTCGAGCACGCGATAAACGGCTCGAGAGTGAATTTTCCGGGACAGATGTTTTAGTAATCCGGGAGAGATATCAGCGAGCACTCGCCAATAAAACATTCAATATTATTACTATGCACTGCCGTCTGTTAGGGTTCCCTGATATATGTATTGAGACATACTCGTAAAATCCATAGCAATCGATGTTAGTTTTTACAGCAGTATGTATAGTTTATATAGCTAAATAATAGTTTTTTTTTTGAAATTGTAAAAGCCTATGGAAGAAGATGTTCGAAATTTTAATGGGTGGAAAGTACGAGTATAAATACATAATAAGTATTAAATGCGGCAGTTCTATCATCAGTCACGACAGTCCATCATTAAGTCACGTCACATTTTAAGCTGTTGCCTCAATGGAACGTTTTCCTCGGAGTTTCTGTAAAGAGCTGAGCGATGACTGGCTCAATTGAAGCTTACATATCTGTGCTCCCACGCGGCGCAACAATTTGTGTATGATTAATGACGCATGTCAGAGCTAACGGGCGGAAATCTCGGCGCCTCTGGAGACCGCTTCAAACTATTAAACTTGTGAGACACGATAGTCGTTTCTTACAAGTAGATCCTCGCATATAAAGAATACATTGTGAAACTACACATACTTTAGTATATTTGTTAATATAACTGACTATACACTGAAAGACACCGCAAATATTCAAAGTATCTTGGTACTACCATTATAACGGTGTTTCAAAATAAACTCGCATTGCCAACAATATAGTGGTTGCTTATTACCAATCGTTGCGCTGCGAAACATTCATTTCGTTACTTAAGACAATGAAAGCGGGTTCCAACTTCCCAATGCTACGTTACTCACACGATCATGGCTGATAGTTAACTTTCCCGTAAGGCTATTGCGGACAGAGTGTGTGTGTGGGTGCGCAACGGGATCATTTTTCACGTTTCATGAAGCGCTCCGGCGCGGGGCAGTGGATTAAAATACATTTCGCTAGTCTTCGGTGATGGATGGCCGCGCGTCCCTCGGAGGAAAGGGTTGCCTCCCTCCCCCCGCCTCCCCCCCCCTTCCAGAAGGAAGGGTAGAAACCCTCCCTACCCATGCCTCGAGCGGGGTCGTAACGACCAGACAATGGAGGCAAAATCTTACGAATGAATGTATAATTTTAGTATATCGAATGTGAAATTATTTAGAAATGCTTTTTAGTCATCGATTATATCGCGTATTGAGTTCTTTATTGAACTTTTTAATGCTTTTTTAATTGAAGCCATGAAAATATTGATTAAATAAAAGTTGGTCACTATAATTGGAAACGTAGAGACAGGAAGTTTTCCGTGTCGACATGTCGGAAATATGTGTTTCCTGCCGACTACATTACCAAGATTGTAACTGGAAACCACCAAAAGAAAACATTGCAGGCAAACATAACTAAGTGAAAGTCAATATGACAAAAAACTTTCTGTTCTGTATTTGCCTCGTGCGGCATCGGTCGGTAAAAATGTCAGTTAATGTTTCCGATGTTTGTGGACATTATACTGCAATATCCTATTCCAATAACTACGACATGTAACAAATAAATACATACTTACAAAAGAACTGTGTTTCTTATATCAAATTTCTATCAATACTAGGTACTTTTAAATTCAATGAAGTGTATTTTGAATAAACAATGTTCGACATAAGTATTTTGAACTTATACTTTGTAAATATACAAAATATAAACTGCACCCGGGCACATCCGCGTCCAAGATCTTAATGTAATGTTCAGTACTACAACGTAGTTTGTATACATTGATCGCTCGTCTGTTTATCAGAGAAGAAGGGAAGTATGTATCTAACTTGATTTGTAATCGGCTTCTAAAGCCTAAAAATTACAGTTCTCGGCCAATATACATACATGGCTCGTGGTGCTTTTCTACTAAGACCATTATAATATAAAACTCTAAAGTATGATTTTTTCTCATGATGTTTCCTTTATTGAGAGAGCTGATACTCGCGTTGTATTTCGTTATATAATATTTCGTTATAAAACTCGCGTTGCTTTAATAAAAGTAATAAAACAAACGAGCGCGTACGCGCGCTTACACGCCTAAACGCTAGTTTTGTGTTTGCCTCTGTGAGATGCAAGGAGATGAATCGTAGGCGGCTCGGCGCATACAAGCGTAGCAGCCGGCCTACGCTCGGAAAAGACGCGCATACAAAAGTGACCTTAAAGCCCTTATAGCAAATGATATTTAACTTTACAACGCATTTAACTCAGTATAATTGAAGAATATTAAATTGAAACTAAAAAACTAAATTTAAACTTGTAATTGAAGTATAGTTAAAAATCGGAGAATATAAGGGACATGAATTCCGTGACAATTCTTATTAAAAATGCACAAATTAAACAAATATATGTACCTTAACATATTAACTATTTTTATAGATTTGTATACTCATAAGGTATCATACAGCTTTAATGCAAGGCTCTCAATTTATGTGAAGTTTAAATCGAGCTCGTTTACTTCCGGTAGGCGGAGCCGAGGCAATTCCATAACACCACGTTATATGCTTAGATATTATTTATTACTTCAGAGTTTAAACATGGACGTTTAAAACATGGAAGGGCCACTTTGTTATTTTTCTGTATTGTAAATGTTCATCAGTGTAATATTTTATCGTCACAAAAGAGACGTGCTTTTAAACTATCGCTATGTACCTAAGCACCTCTGTTTACATATTCTTAACACTGATGTTTGTAATAAAATAAAAATTCTTAAAATTAATTCTTGCATTTTTCTGCGGAAATAAGTTTACTTGTTATAGTCATGTTTAAAACGTTTGACTGCCTCGTGTTGGTTGCAAGTGCGACTGCCGATCGGGAGGTCCCGGGTTCGATTCCCGGGTCGAACACTACAAAAGAGTTT
>DWEJ01000081.1:0-22317 GCA_018245835.1 Mysoria sejanus stolli | reverse complement strand
TAATCCCCGAAGAGGTAGGCAGGGGAATGCAGAACACTCCCACGTTTCACCGGTTACGTTTACGTCCCACTATGGAAAAGGTGGTGCGCCTTTTGTTAATAGGACATATACTAAGATGTAGGTACGTTACTTACCATTTTCTATCAAATCGACAATTCACTCGATAAGATACCAGAAAAAAAAAACAAATTTTCCACCTCATTTAACATACGGACTAACTAAATACTTTTTATTTGCATTAATTTGCATTTACGGATTTAATGTATACACAAATTGATTAACCAATGACCATGTATTATACGTAGGTAATGTCCTTGTGAATGTAATTACATACGTAGTTTCGTGCTATTGACTCAGACCTGCGCATACATATCAAAGGATCGATATATGTCCCGATTTTTAATATACATTCCGATACATCGACTGGTATGTAGGGTGACAACAATCGATCACGAGCCCGGTCAGTCCGGATTAAAAGCGGAACAAGTGGTCCGAAAATGACGCATTATTTCCCCCTTTACCTCATCAACGGACTTTTGTGCTGACCCCTGTTGTTTTAATACATTCTTTTAGGGTTGAATCGGCACGATTGACTAGAGGGTTGTCGATATATCAAGAATTAAGATGCGGTGTATTTATGTGTGTACTTATGTATGACAATGCATGACGTGTCAATTTGTTAAAAAAGTCCGCTTAAGTAACTATAAGTTAGTATTAGTTTCAGTACACACCGAAATAATTATTAAATAAACTGGCTATGAAATATAAATAATGAACGTGCGATTACTTTACAAAGCGTTATTAGTTTTGCTGTGCAAAAGTTTTTATGTGCAACGTTATTTACTTTAGCGACAGTTACAATTCAATCAAAAATTTACACAAAGACGCTAATATTACTTAAAGCGAATAGTTTTAAAGCTCAATGAAATCCAAGAGCGAACATTGGCAATGAGACTGAGTTGCCAGAGAAAAATAAGGGAAAAATTTACCCGCCCCGGGCGCAATCAGCCGTCCCTTCAGCCGATTATTGCAAATAACTATTATTTCCTTCTCCGTTCAATTGGCAGCGAACACGGCCCCGACATTTCTCTTTGTATTGCTAATTCCATCGACGCTAGTTTTATGTGTTTAGAGACGTATTTCGATGTAATACTATTTGCCTTTTTCTTTTTCTACCAATAATGCCAAGGTAATGGTGACTTAACACTTATAAAGTTTGATTTTGGAAGGTGATTGAGAAATAAACAATGTTTTAGGTATCGGTTATAATCATATTTATTATATCTTGTATATTAATATTTCCCCCTGAACGAAACTGTCTCTGTCTATTTGCAGGTGAATTTTTTTAAAGATACTTTGCAGTGTCATGAAATAATATAGTCAATTTCTTGAAGAAAACAAGATTTTTTGAATTTTAATTTTAATACAAGCGATATGATCCGATGAGGGCTGGCTTACTGTTAAACCTGTAATATAAGATTTTTATTGCATTATACATTTGTTATCAAGCAAATAATAAGAACGGTAAAACGGTTCAGAGGTATAACAAAAAAATCCAAACATATCCATACATACAGCATCGCTAATATACGCGTTCGTCCGTCCAACACCACAACCACATGGGCCCATGTTCCCCCGCCCGTCAATTTTATTCATTAGAAAGCCATCCAGACTAAATCCCGTCCATTGCATTTATGAATGAAACAATTTTCCAGTTTCGCTACGATTTTGGCAGGCAATTTGCTAAGCGGCCGACGACCATTAGTCATGCCCGTATCGACGCTTCGAGCAGATTGGTCATTTTTTGTCCCCGGCCGGGATCACTGCCCACCGGGGTGTGAGTCTGCCATATCATCTGCTTTGAATAACTATACAATATCCAATTTTTTGCACCAGCGACACCATCTATTGAAATTACATGCGCTGCCAACGAAATACCTTATTAGATGTTGATAATTTAGTCATTATTTCGTAAGATGATCATAAAAGCATCTGACACATAGTGCAAAAACTTTATTCTATTTTCCAATACAATGTTGTATTAAAATTGGTGTTGATTTTTATTGAATTGATTTTTTCAGAGGTTATTCTCTTGGGATCAAATGGTTTCATTATTGCAATGAAAACATCTGTAAGGTGTTATAAGAAAAAAGATCTCGTCGTGATCTATAAGAGGACATTATCATAACTATTATAATTGTCGTGTGTTCGTTCTACTTTTAGGAACGTATGCGTTCCTTTAGAATCACAAGATTTGGAATCATAAGCATTGAGCATCGCGATAGTGTGGGTTAGCAGATTCAAAAAACTTTAATTCCTAAATCGCGGCAGTAATTAATTTTACCGGAGCTATCGTGTGTTCAATTAGTGATGCATGCGAGCTACAATTGCATTCAATAAATATCTTCATGCCCCATTTATATTCGGGGTGCGTTTCAGACGAAAATTGGATATGACGTGATTATTAAAGTCCGTCTGAGGAGCGGCAATTTAGCGCGCCAAACGCTTGTCCCCACGGACTCGGACGGGACTGCCTGCTATATTTATTACCAACCAGGTCGTGTTAAACGGGGCACTCGAGGAATGATCACAACAGTATCTAGGTACCTATTTAAAAGTAACACCAGCCTCATCAAGTCATTTACCGTTTCACTGTTAGAATTGGTTTCTTTTCAGCACGTGAATGGTTAAGATCTTAGAAAGAACATTTGTTTAATAACTGTACAATAACATTTGGTGAAGAAACGACATGAAACTGGTAAGACACACTTAAATAAATGCTTTTGGTCGGTCGTTATAGTATTATATTCAACAAATTTAATTGACCATTTTGTGTAGGAATGAGGAACTGTTATTTCAACTTAAACAGCTTTAGTTAACTTGACATACACAGCCATAACGACCTGCGTCTGCGCCCAGGTGATGTAAGATCCCTCGTTCCACAGATAATGTTTGCGTATCAGAATCATCTGGATATTTACGTCACCTAGACGCCGTAACTGTACTCGTTGGCCGTTTATTGCCGTAGACAAGTTTATTCATAAAAACGACTTGTCAAAGTTTTTATGTCGCTTGAATTTTATGCACACGAAGAAATAATGTTGGGATTTATTTTTTAGACTATTTTGGGATTGTGTGGGATGGCGCGGGCAGATTATAAAGGCAGATCCATGAACACTTCAATGATAAATATGCTCAAGCTAATATGGGTAAGAGTATTAGTATTCTCTAATATGTGATGTTGGTTAACCCACATTCGTTAGCTGTAACCCAAATTTTAATTATTGTAGTTTCTAGAACAAAACTGTGTCGAACATTTAATGATAAATATGTCATAGAGAAGATGACGGTAAATACAAACAAATTATAACATTTTTTTATATATACTATAAGTATGAACTGCAAAATGTTATTCAAGAAAACAAAATGTATTTTCGCTCTAACGCGGATGCTTTTTTCGAACATTTGAAATTTTGGACTATTTGCAACATTTTTTTTAATAATTAATAATGAATTCAGCTCTGTTTTCTATTAAAACACTTTCACAATACCATCGCGTCGATTATCAACGTAACACCTATAACTTAATCGTGAATTAGACCGTACGGTCGAGTGACGATGTCCTTTCGCCGGCGACCGTTCAGTTCGGAAACGCCGAGTCATATTAGACTCATCTCCGGGGTGTAGTGATGTCCGTCCCGGGAGACGGAGCCCTTCTGATTATTTCCGAACCAGTTCGCGATTCGACAGTCTTGATAATAAATTAAAAAGAAATGTATACAAAATATAGGTAAAACAAAAAAAAAATGAGTTAAATATGCTCTTTAAGAGCAAAAATAAACTGTTAATATTTATCATTATTTGTTAATCTTTATCATTATTTAATAATATTTATCATTATTTGTTAATATTTATTATACAATAATTTTTAAATATAAAATACACCTTTACCTAGTTTTGATCCTGAATACCTTCCTTTAAAATAATAAACACTCTCAAATGTATTACAGTGTGGTGCGTTTAATCTAAAGCACATAAGATCAAGATCTCGCAATCCTTTCGCCTTCTACACCTTTTCTTAACACCCGATCGTGAAATGTACCTCATTTGACATTTCAAGTGTCCAACGTGACCTTTGCTTTGACACGCATACATTTAATTCGAATTTCGTGCTGAACACCGTTTTTATGTACATTCTGTTAGAAAAAAATCTTTGAACTTTTGGCCTTTGGCGAAATGTAGAGCAGACGAAATGCGGATCGAAAGTAATTGTGTTGAAAATTAGGCGAGAGAGATCGATTTTAGATTTAACAAAAAACGGACAATAATTTAAAAATGATAATTTTTTCATTAAACATTTCATAACTCTGAATATTCGTTTACTTCTACATTTGTAGAATAGTTACGATATGAAAATGAAAAATAATTTCATACAGTCCGCCACCTATATGTACGTATAATATTGTTCAATAACTCAAGGCCTCAGAATTTATTCCATACAGTCAAACGGTCATTAGAATGTCTATATTGCCTTAAGAATACGTAATCACGTGCCGTGTCAGCAATCAAAGATGGCGTCGGCGAAGCTTCATTATGACATTACTGTCGTAGATTATATCTGTGAAAATAATCGTCGGTTATACCAATAATCCTAAGGCGTAATAATCTTGTGACATTTTCATTTCCGACGTCTGATAGCAGCGCCCCTCAATGTGTATTTATTTTATATCCCCACGAATAAATATGGACGTAAGATCGCTTAGCTAATACGTTAGTCCATTGTGTAGAATATAAGGCGTCCGGCGTGTTACCACTGCCAATTAATAATACTTTAGTTTCTTAATTAGAATTGGTGATATTTTAGTGCTGTTAACCGTCGATGTTGATGATATATGATATAGGTAACTGAGGGTAATTTTCAATCGATTTGAATTTATTCTATATTAATATAGTTCCGTAAAGTAACAGTACTTTAAACTTTAAATTAAGACATTTTTAAGATCTACAGGTGTGAATAGGCAGGAAATGTAAAAGTGAGAGAAATGTGCAAATGTAGTAGGTTTATCCGGCTCCAAGTGACCGTGGGGTCTGAAAGGCCCAAGGGAGTAGACGGTTGACTAAATTCCACGGGTTCAAATGTCCACGCTTTTAAAGAAAACTAGCCGACCCTTAAGGGTGTGAATTTCTCTTTGAAAAGTTTATTTCGCTCCGATAAAGTTTACTGCATATATCAACAAGGTAGTTCCTTAGAACTTTGTCAGGAGAAAATTTTATGTGCGTCCCAGTATTTCCAACAGATGCATGCTATTAATATAAACATACATCGATGTGCAATTGTAATGTATTTACAATTTGAGTTAATGCATTTTTCTGTTTCGTAATGACGTTTTTATCGAAGCGAATATCATCACGAAGTCACTAAAACGAAGCTTTACTATTGTTTGTCTAATTTATGGTATTATTAAGGGTTTTATTCCAATTTTACATTTTTCAATAGTTTCGACCCTATTTAATGACTGAATGAATTCAACATTAATAATGTCACTAAAGGAATTCATCTTTCAAGGAATTACATCTTTTCTAAAGAATGGTTTATTACAAATTGAATACAATCAGTAAGAAAGAAAAAGGAATAAATGATCTTTTAAACGGTAATTTTAATATCATTAACTAGACAAGCCCCTTGTATTTTGTTGGACGTAAGAAAAATTATATATCGACTTAGTTTGCGAATTTGTGTATCCTATATAAAAAATAGGTTCAAATAGTGAAATGTTTTGTTCAAAAGAACAATAACAAAAATTTCGAAGGAACCAAAGTATTCTCAAATAACATTACTTGCCTTTGCGCAATACGTCTTAAGTATACATTAATTCTACTTATTTGAAAGCCAACACCCGAATGCTTTAGTCCTGTCCAATTTTTATGACGGACCTCCCTTCATCTGGGAAGTGGCTCTAAGTGTGCACGTACGTTCTACACACCTGGGAATCGAACCCGCAACTAACGCCTTGACCCTCATACGCAATGCATAAATGAAACTCAATCCAATACTGAAAGAATAAAGTTGAAAATACAACATAGCCGAAGCAAACTTTGTATCGGTCAGCGATGATTGGTAGCTGTTAAATTAAGAAGGACGTAACTCGTCGGTTGTTTTGGACGAAAATAGCCCGTATTACAAAGCGACGTCGGCGTATCGGAGAGAAGAGAGTTCCTTGCAAATTGAAATAGTAGAATTTTTGTAGAAACGAATCGAAGTCGTAAAGCGTAGTGCGCAACCGTGTTCGGTTGTTACGGTTAATGCGTGCGGGACAAATTGAGTTGCCCGCCCGAAAATTAGTTGTCCCTAGGGTCTCGGCGTGTACTGACAGCGGCAGACAGCTCTTGTACCGATGTAGTTGTATCTAATTACACGTAATGTTGTCTGGGGAACGTTGCTGTTATGTGAATTCATAATTATCAGTGCTCTGAAATATCGGTAGTGTAACTAAGTCTGCACAACATTAAATATTTATTTAGTACTTCGTTGCGTTTTGGTCAGAAAGCAATACGAATTATAAAACTAGCGAAAATACCATTTTACCTGGATAAGACTAAATATATTTAAACTGTATGCAATTGTATTGAAGTAAAATGATAATATTTTAGATACAGAGAAAATATTTAAAGATGTGATCAACTAATAATAGGTATATCATAAAGTTCATATGTTTGCTTTATTACTAATTATCATTCATTCTTTAACTATCGGACATGGATTTAGTTGACTCAAACAGCATCATTATAAGACCTCTACCAGACGGAACGGTATATTGGCACAAGTATTGCAGGCATTCTGTATACTTGTATTGGACAGAATAATTTCATCTAATCCCCATTTAACAAGCGAACTGTCAATACAATCGATTCCATTTCGAACCACAGATTATGTCATCAGGTAGCGACAGATTACAGAACACAATGGCCATTCGACCTCGATGCCAAAATCGCTGTCACCTTTGTTGACACAAAAGGTCGACACCTCAAGAATTAACCCCTCAAATGACGGTGTGTTAGCGCGTCGCATTATATCGGGCCTTTAAGACCCTATGGGAATTTTTGAGCATTTTATACCTCACCGGCTTCGTGTCTAAACATTACAGCATTGTGGTATATCAATGTATTTATTGGTTTTTAGTGTGATAAATAGTTAGGTAAGGTATGGGAATAAATCTATGAATAAGTTATAGTAAATCTCTCAAGGTATTCGCTAATTTAAAATAATAAAATACATGAATTACGTACGACATAAAATGACTATACGATGAAATCAATGTTTCTGGCCAATAATTTATTACAGACATTTACGATTTTTGGTTATTTCACATTTTGTTTTTTTTTCTTTTAGCGGTACAAGTAGCGTTTGGCCCTATATTGTAAGACCCTGTTATCTTCTGATAAATATAAAAAATGACGTATTATATGATTGTTAAGTTGCTTTTGAGCAATTAGGTCTTAATTACTTTTGAAACATTTTAAGTGGACCACACCGTTGCCTAAGTCGTAGGCCTTTTAAGAAATTTGTAATTAAATCGATTGAAAATTTACTATGTAAATTTTTTTTATCTCACGTTTCATATGAAGGTAGCTGCACATTTTATCACACATACAATGTATCCGAAATTTCTTTGTTCAGATACTTTTAAGTGACGAATTTGACAAGTAACATTGTCATTTTAAAGTGGTTCTCGGGGACCACTTCAGTGGGGTTTAATAGGCACAATATAATATTTAATAATTTCCGACATAATGTAGCAATAGTAGGGTTATAAGTACGCATTGTGATTGTGAGGCGCACAAAGATGCTTCGAGACAGGATTTAAGAGACTTTCTCAGATAAAGTATGTCTTGTTAATCGTTATATTGCGAAGAGAAGGGCAGGGAAGGAAGTATATTAGTGTTGAATTATTGATACAAAGTGCATTTTACACAGATAATTAATAGCGGTATTATAAACTCGATTTAATAGTTGTCTATTTGTCTATGGACAGTCAAATTATTAAAATACTCCATTATATTATATCTATGGCGGATAGTAGAAAATTTTATATTACAAATCAAAATGACCGACAAAATATAACATCGTTCATTATAAAAAAATATATTGGAAAAGCAAATGCAATAAATTTTAATATGTAGTATTTATTTAGTGTGACGTAGAATTGTTATGTAATTTTGTTTGCTATTATTTAATGCCCTATTTCTGGTCAAGGCTGGCTCAGCGACCTGGAGCGAAGTGAAAATACACCATAAGCTTACGAGAATTTATTCTTACACAAAACATTGTTTCGCTTCCAATGAGATCAATAAGCAAATATATTTAGTGAGGTGCGTTGAGGTACTCACTTCTACTTCTGATGCAATTAAATTTTAATAAAAAATAATATTTGCTATAAACTTTCTTTACTTGCCTCTGTTTTAGACACCGTTTTAACATGTTTTAACAGTTTTGTTATTTAATTTGCCGTATTCTCGTCTTCTGTGTAGCATATCTTTTAATGAAGGACGTGAAAGCAATTCGGAACTGTGTTCCAGTTCTTTATATTTCGCTTGACTTTCCGCTTCTCTCAGGATATTCTTCATAGGGATACTTGTGAGGGCGATTACTTGATCACACTAATGCACTGCAGGATAATTTTTTCTTAATTTTGTAGTTTGTAAGTATCTACCAAATGTAGTAGGTATAAGATTTTTAAAAAGACCTTTTAAAAGGTAATATTGAGACCAATAGATACAGTAGACTAGGTGTAGCAATTAATATTGTAGATATAGAGTTTATTTAACGATCTATTATTTTGTATATTGTAGTCTAAATGTGCCAATTTTATATCTTCTGCATTTAGATTATTTCTTTAATTCAATAATGTTATCTAATAATGATTTGCTCATAGGTAACAAATGACATACTTACATGGTTTTCCCGCTACAAAGTGCAAAGAAACCCACAATGGCATCTATGTAAAATATATAAACTATAGAATGAATAATATCAATATGATATAGCTAGCCAATTTTCAAAAACAGGCTAAGTGCAATTATTGCCAAATTAGGTACAGCACAGAGTCTATTCAATTTACAATACCAAAAAATAATACAAAATCTTCTTAATAAGATCTCCATAATTTACTTCAATTTAAAAGTGGTCAAGCCGTAATAGCCGGGGGAGTTCAACCCTCGCACGAAATGTATTTTAAACAATTTAATACCGACCCAAACTGACCCTCGAGAAACATTAAATCAGATCCAACTGTATCGTTGTTTTATGCTTTAACCGTTCCGCTGCTTATCGGTCAATTTGATCTTGTATCAGTTCACTACATTTTCTTTATTTTTAAGAGTTATTAGTCCCCATGCAGCGCTTAGGTACGTTTCGATAAGGTTTTGAGTTGCTTTTGTTGTAAGAATTGTTTACTATCGAATTCTAATTAAACTTAGATTGACTACAAACAATTTTTGTATTTGCGACAACCAATTATTAATCGATATCTTTTTTAAAATCAATAGTAATATTCTTTTATCAACATAAATTATGTATGGATTTTATTTCTATTTAAAAAAAAGTTGCAATCGAATTCCTTTCATTTAATAAATTGTAGGAAGTGTTACAAAGATCATTATTTCTTCAAAAATCGATATAAAGGTGTACGATATTTCGTTTAAAAAATTCCTCAACTAATAACATTGAAGGTATTTCATTGGTTTCCTAACGCGATCAGCGTTTTGTGACAGTTTCATTCCGAAGACATGGCCGCCATCAGAACGACCTTACTCAGGTGACAATAAACAGCGCCCCGCGGGAGCTGAGTGTGAGCTCGTAAAGCAGCCCATCAGCGGACCCACTCAGCCGACTGAGTACCCCCGCAGTAAAACATTGTCTCCTTAATGTCGAATTTCATTGCTACACTATTTGTCTCGCAAATACAGTTTCTTATTTATTGGTGTGAAATGTTGAAGTGCTGGTCGGACAGGGCATAGTTCTTGGTTTGAGATAAATGTACATTACAGCCGGGTTGAAGTAGAGTAACATTTATTTTTGTATCGTCACGCCAGGTCCCTTATGGGGTAAGCAGAGAGCAAAGAGTAACAAACATCTTTTTTCTCCATAGCGACAACATCTGAATCTCCTATTCTTTAATATCTGACCTATTAAGTCATGGTAGAAGAGTCTTGATCTCCCTCAACTTCTGCAACCATAGAGAGAGATTACAGCTGTAAAAACCTATTATCAGCTAATCGATGTTAAGTTAAGCGACACTAAGCCCAGTTGGCTTCGGACGGATGATCCTCATTGGCAAATTGCCACAAACATTAACGTGAATACACAAATGGCAACTGCTCTTGTTGCCTGTCAACAAAGCATTTAGTATGTAATTACTGAATTATTTTATCATAATCTGCGTGAAAGATAACAATAATAATATAATTTTACATTATCCTTGTGAACATAAAGGGTAATTAAATCATCATTAAGCCATTAACCATTCCTGTGTTGATCTGAATCAGATTTCGTTACAAACACTTCATACCCTTGGTACGTTAAACGCTAGGTACATTATGACTTAATAAAGGTCATAGTGTACCAAGCTGATCAAGAATTGATACCTTAAAGTATTTTTATTGAGAACTCTCAGCCGTGCTATATTTCCTCATGATGTCATCAATACATGGGTCAAAATGAATGAGTATCACAATAAAAACAATGAAGTCTCTCAAACCTTCTAGAATGAACCGGATGACGAACCCCCGAACGAATGAATTAGTCGTCATTTAATTCTTGATAACTTCTTTAGTTAGACATTTCACTTCCGGTCAAAACGTCTACCGGAACGAACGTTATCATTTTAAAAGTATTCCTAGAAACCGTTACTAAAACTCCGAAATTCCCATTCCCTCACCATTTGCTCTTCACACATTAAATATGCAGACGATTCGTTTAAAATAAACGCCGGGCACTCATTATAAACGATCGCTCATTAGCGACTCCGCCTGTGGGCGGAGCGAGGGAGGGCCCGACACTCCCACCTGGAGCACGGAATGCTACTACAGCATTTATTAAATATTCCATCATACCTACAAATAAATATCAATATGATTTTGGAAAGTACAAGATATTTTATATATCTACAAAATCTTTTAACTTATATTTGAACCACCACGAGAGGGATCTGAAATTTTAAACATGTATTTTTCAATTACAAAACGTCTAGTGGAAGGATATGGATTTGTAGTGATTTAAAATGTAGAGTCATTTTTAATTACTGTTTTCACCCTTGATGAAAAGTATTGACAGCCCTAACGCGACTACTTATTGTAATACATTCATAAAACTTAATCAACAGTCTAATGATGACCACTTACGTTACTCAATTAGACTTCACTTCTCTAAATTTACATTACTGTCGCAAGTTTTGTCGGGAGCTTTAAAAGCTTTTCACTAGCCTACGTACAGTATTGGTGCAACTGAGTAGAGACTGAGAAACTGGGTTGGGCATTGACTAGTTGGGCTTAAACGAGATCCAACGTTTAAAACGGTTTTTATCTTTAACACAACAAAAGTTTGTACATAATTACATAATAAACATTTGCCTAAATTGTATGTACTGTTTTCAATATCACTTTTTTTGTGCCAATATTATAGTAACTTCTTATGAAAGCCAGAAGTTATCAAACCGAATAACTTTATATACCTCAGGTGTCGGGCCGTAGAAAGAATACATTCCTTCACATGGTGGGGGATACAGGGTTTCGTAACAAGCGACTAGACCTGGTACTGGTAGATCTTGATATCATGCGATCAGCTAAATGCCCTCCTCGCTTCCGGGCAGTTGCATAGAGGGTACAAGAAGCTGTGCTCTGCCATCCCCAACCCACATGCCCAGCGTGGGAATTATGGGAGCGTGGGAATCAGTGGAGGTGTTTTATCAAGAGTGGACTGCTATAGGCTGTCGATGATGACCTACCAACACGATCAATTATGTCACTGAGATAACTACTCTATTTTAATATTCTATTTTCCTCTACAGTATCCTCGAACTCCGAAAAGAGAAGAGTAGAGACGCGGCACGGTCGAGGCGTGGGAAGGAGAACTACGAGTTCTACGAGCTGGCTAAGATGCTGCCACTGCCGGCCGCCATCACCAGCCAGCTGGACAAGGCCTCCATTATCAGACTGACTATCAGCTACCTCAAATTACGAGACTTCTCCGGCCACGGGGACCCGCCATGGAGCAGAGACCCGCCGCCTACTAGTAAAGCCTTAAAAGGTATGTGGAGTTGAACATCTTTGTGATGATATCAACGATTTGTGCAAAATCATCATCATCATCAGCCTTTAGAGGTCCAACGCTGGATGTTGGACGTTGGACCTCCCATAATCGGCACCACTTCTCTCGGTATTGAGCATTTCGAGTCCAACTGTATCCAGTATCCCGCTGTATTTTCAAGTGGTCAGACCACCTGGTAGAAGGGCGACCTACCTGCCTACTGCAGAAACTACTTGAAATCGTTCGTTTCCGTCACATTCACATGTGGTATGAAAAGTACAATATGAACACTGCGAATAAAAGGTCGTTGACGAATGTTGCACAATGTATTATTTTTGTTTTAGAATGAATCCTGCTTAAGCACAAAATGCAACTTTGTTTCAAGGCATTAATAACATGGGGTATACCAATTTTATAACTAAACTGCTTACGGATGCTTTTGTTGTTGTCTAACAGTAAAGCTATCGCCAGCAGACTGCTGAAGTAAAAGTTATTATTGACAAGTCTCACAAACACTTGTATAGAAAGCCATCAAAACGACTGATCATTAACCGGGTTTAATGATCTCAATAATAAATTATTGTTTTATAAAGTATTGTCATATACAAAATAACAATTACAAAGTATTATTTGATGGTCTGTTTGTTATTAGTCACTGAAAAATATTATGAATATTTCAATAAGTAGTATCCTACGTCACATATAAATATAGAACTTATGTAGAGTAGGATTGCTACGACGTAGTAAAATGCTACGCTTTGTTTAATACCCATTAAGTAGAGTTTAACTACAATGTTAAGCGAGATATAACCTAGGATCTAGCACGCTTGTTTAAAACGTGATAGTGTAATGTTATTGTTTTTTGTAACAAATTCTATATTAAAATAACAGGAAGATTAATAAATCCGTTTTTGAATATTTATCCCTTTTTATCCCTTAACATCCGACTATAGGCCACAGGTCACATCTCATAACGAGAAGAATAATAGCCGTAGATAACCATAGACACTATGGTTATCTACGGCTAATGTTTTATTGTTAATATTCCATTTAATGTTGGTTTCAAAGGTTCCCAAATAAAAAACACATTCCAACAAACCCGGCTGTCCTCTCGACGCGAGCCACCCCACCCTCTGTTGAACTATGCAAAATGACTGAGTAGGTTTAAAATAACCGGGAGGGTTCGCAAATCAGATTTGCCTTCGTCAAGTCATTGTCGGCGTTAACCGCGTTACTCGTAGGTGGTACAGACAGCAAAACAAACGTTCGGAGCTGTAGACAGACTTCATTTGGTAATCGTAGTATCTACATAGTAATGATTAGAAATTGTAGTTAAATGTAGGTGTTGTTAAAATTGTCTTGTGCACACATGGATATAAACGTCTCAAAAATGTATTTTACATGTCATAAATATATATTCTTTAAGGTACGTATGCTTACGCACTTGTATAGAGTGGTCGACGTTATGTTATAAAGGTTCAATTAAAAATTCTCAATCGAATACGTTGGTATCCATGACTTAAGTCTGTTTATCTGTTTTTGTTCTAGAGTCTAACAAATGTCTTAATCTTATCAAACAGTATCTATTTTCTAGTATAAATATGACAAAATTTTAATACAGGGAACACTCATGATCATCACATCAGCTACTATTGATTCGCTGGTGATCTGTTCCAAGAGGTGCCACAACCCTCAGTCCGTCGCTGTACTCACCCAGTTTATACCCAACCGCCCTTCATATTGTCATGGTGCCAATTCATCCATATCTTACGTCATTCGATTTTCCACTAATTCACATCACCATGTTTATATCGTATAAAGTTAATATTAATAAATAAAAACTTTGAAATAATAAAAATAAAGATAATTACAAACTAATTCACTGTTTAGCCGTTGGAAACAAGTTTCGTCTTAAACTGAAAAGAATACTATGGAAACCTAAGGTCGATTTTACCAAGTCTTAAATAACAGTTTCACAATGTTTGAGTTTCAATCTTGGGTCCAATTCCCAGGGAAAAGGGTACTTATAACTGGACATATTAAATAATAGCCTTAAAAAAATACAAAAAGTAGCTAAATCACGCGTTTTAATAGGCTATTAATTAAAATTACCTCAACGAACTAGTCTTCAATTATTTTTATCTATTGTAAATAATATATAATATATATACAATGTTATAATATATAATATAAGCGATGTTGAGAAGAATCTGTCATTTTATACATATTTGTTTTAAACACACTCCAAAACAAATGTAGAGACAGAAAAATATGACAAAATAATACCTACTGAGCCTCGCAGCTTTTGTCGCGCGGTAAAAAAATACACAATGCCGGATAAATCACGAACAATGACAAGTGGAGCGCACACGCAAATAAATGCGCCACACGGACTGATTCACCGCAGTGCTTCAAATAAATAAATTAACTATACGAGTACACAACCGGGACAACGAGATATATTCGAATGTTCGTTTTATTGTGATAACGTGACGGATTGATATGTAGGTATACGTTTATTGACGTGACATGTTAGTATGTATTTGTGTATTTTAAAATTAAATTATCGTTTTTAGTTCTATATATGTCAATATTTGTATGATTTTAACATATGACGTAACAGTCCGTCCGTATTTATAACAGGTAGATAGTGGAAGTCAAATATTCTTTTGCAATTTACCAGTAATTTAAGACGAAACACCATGAAATAGGCAGTGAGCCTATTGCCTATTAATTTAAACTATTGATTTTTACCTGTTCATTCAAGTTACGATGTTAAATGCTAGCTGATTCGTGATTTGAAAAACAGAAAGAAAGTAATACGAAATTAATTTTTTTACACAATATCTTTATTTTTCGGTAATTTTTAAATCATTTTAGTTTTTTAATCAGACAATGGTAAACATATAACTGACATCAATAATAGGTACTTTTGATTTTATCTCATTTAAATTTTCTATTAGTGGCTTGAAGCTTGGAAAGTGGGCGATGTCGTGTAATATACTCAGCAGCTACGCCATATTGGGACGTAACCATTAATGATGAAACAGGGGAATGTAGTACACTCTAATTACCTCTTCGATTATTCTTTTATTCAATCTCATTTAATTCATTTACATTTCACATCGATTATTACATGTTAACATATTGAATACTCCATGTATAAATCATACAGTAATAGTTGTGAAATCATACAAGCACTGAAAAATCGCTGTGACGAATACGTCGTCATATATAAGTAATATGACTAAAGCATATTTGGGTAATTTCGATGACCAATATATTGAGACAATGTACCGGTAAACATCGCATTTCCCGATGCGTCATCAGCCACTAGGCCAATTGTCATTCATTAATCATTTTCGGTTTTTTTAAACATACAATAATAATACCACGTGTAATTAACGGTTGTTATTTCTACATTATGTTGTAAATTTACGTAATTCCATTTTTTTATACATTTTGCTCCAAAACTAAATGTATGTTCCACTGTAAAGTATATTAGATTCGTGAAGATCAGTCAGTATTAGCAATGCATTATGTCATTCATCACAGCCAACCCTGTCATCGATCCTCAATTAAAAACATTTTTTTAATAAGAAAATGCCAGTGAATGCCACACGGGTTCATGCTGGTTGACTGCTTATAAATCACCCTCATAATAATGACTAACATCAAAAAATAACTGTTTTGGAATTTTTTTTATTGAGCAATAAAACACAAATATGACAAAGTTGTACGTAATTTTTTGGCGGGGTGCTAAAACACAAGCGCTCGGTGTGTGTGTTTTTTAACTTGCACTATCCCGGAACACGTAGCAAGTGCACCAACAGACCTCCCCACGACAAATCCAATTTATACCCCTAATGCGGTTAATGCGACCGCGGACCGAATGACTACGTATGCCGCTGTCATCTTAACTCAATTTTCAACTGTACACTTTATCCCGCCTATTCCACGGCTGTATTAAAATAAAAAAAATATTCCACACATAAAACATACGCGTTCGGGGGTTCCCAAAATTGTCTCATGAAACGTTTTGCGAGGGATTTTCTTTTTATTTTCCAATGCAATCACGTCCGCAATAAAATATGAGGGAGCGAATCTTTTATTTATGTGAAAATATCTTTCGCGAGATTGATAACCGCTGTTCCGGGACATCTGCATACTGCGTACCGGTATTATCATGTGAACTTGATAAGAAATCTACCTAGTTTAACTATTTTATTGTTCCTTACTTTTTAATATTAGTAGGTATTTGAATAGGAATTCAAAACTGTAATTGCGACATAGTAATTTTTTTTATAATATGGAAGTAGCAGCCGAGCATGCAGTCCACCTGATGGTAAGTGGCTACTGCCGCCGATGGACATTTGTAATCAACCCCAGATAAGATTAGATTCCTATCACAGGTCAACAAAAGATGCGCCTCTACTCCTGAGGACTAAGCTGGAATGCATCGAAAAAGTATGTCTCCCTTACCACACCCTCCAAACCAGAACACAACAGCGCTTAACACTGCTGTTATAAGGCAGAAATAGGTGTAGCGGTGCAGCCGCCGGAGTAGAACCACAGAGGGTTCTACCACCTTTGTAAGTTGATAATATATTTTTATATCATAAATGTGAAAGCAACTTGATCTGACTCTTGAATTTTTACCTCAAAAAGGTTGTTGGAACTGATTTTGTTGAATTGTATAGATAACTTGAAAGAAAATGAGGTATTTTGAATACTCTGGTTTAAATTAACCACTATATAGGTGATATAAGTCGTCAAAAACTGTAATAATTATTCAGCTTTACAGAAACCTTATTAAATTATACCAACGAATCTCTACATAAACACGAAGTTTATGAATAACAACTGATTAAAAATAAACTCTTGTTTTTAAGAAACAAAAAAAAGATTTGTACAAATTGTTCGTAGTACCCTCAAGTTGGTCAATACCACCAGTCGACTATAAAGAGAAACTTTTTTATACATTAATTTAATTCGCTCCTAAGTTAAAACAGTATACATTTCTTTAGAAAGCTAGTAAGCATGCGCAGTAAGAAATCCAAATTCGCACATTACTTCCCAAGATACGTCAACAAGCAAATTGTAAAAGACACCAGACGAGAGTATTAAAAAATTGGATCCAATTAATCAACCCCGCGGGTAGCGCGGGGCGCGCCGCGGATTGGGACGAAATTTTTAATCTAATCAATTAACAATCAGTGCAAGCGATACACCGTTTGTTAGTGCTGCTTATTTAGTGAACGTGACATGCTTGGCTTATGCCGACGGGGGTGCGTTTGACGGATCCGTCTGCGCTGCTTAATTGGCAACCGCCGCGCTCTGAGCGTGGTTAAACTTTTGAAAATTTACCGCTTTGTGGTTCGCTGACTTGTTTCTTGCTTGTAAATTGTATCTTTTAATACTTGTTATTAGGCATTAATATATAACGTAACTTTACGCCTGTTATCCCTGGAAGGAAAATATAGTACATTCCCACGTTTCACCAGAAACCTTTATGTCCCATTACGGAATTTACAAAAAAGTTACTCACAATAACATTTGTCGAATTATATTCTTACAAAATGCTAACGGTGAAGTTAGCAAACTCACATCACAAACTCAAATTACAAACAAACATTAGCAGGGCTGGCCTTTTACAATGGGAAATATTAAGGCAAAAGTCACCCACGCTGACTAAATGCAACTTATCACACTTTAACATTTCAAAAAACCATTATCGTCTACCCGTTGCTGCAGTGGCTACTGGGAGTCTTGAGAGTGGCCGGAAGTCAAGGGTTTGATTCTCTAGCATATCAAAGTCAAGTCTCAGGTACCTAATATTCTGATTTCGTTTTATGGAACAATATATTGTTATCATTTATTTCTAATATATTATTATTAAATTCTAAATATATTTACCTACTGTATTTAACAAAACTGTATCTATATTGTTTATAAACTCAGAAATGCTTAGACGGAAGGTGGGATTCTCTAAAATTAATAATATGTTGGTAACTAAAAGATTTTCTAGTAGTGGCTTAGAGTTTGGACTTGGTGAATAATCGATACCATCTATTTCATAGCGGGACGTAGACATAAGAGTGACTACACACCTCTGCCTGCCACGTCAGGGATTACACGCGATATGTTACTTTTTTTTTAAATAAGACGACAAATCGAGAGAACGTAATATTTCTCAATACAATAACGCAACAGACAAGCAGATAAATTCGACAAATTAACTCCGCGGTAAACACATGTTTTGTTCCCCATATTGTCGTTTGGCGGCAGCACTGATTTATGATAGTAGGGTGTCAGCGCTCGGCGAGAGCGGACGTATGTTAACTGGTTCTCCGATTACATACATGTTTTATCGCCTTTAACGCCTTGTACGGGAAAAGGGTAAAATGATGATGATTTGATCGAGTCGCATTAATATTTATAATGCTTTACGTACTAGGTGTTAAGTTATATGAGAGATAAATGCATTAAAAACACAAGCCGAAAAATTTTATAAAGTTCAAAAGTTTTAGGTCTCATATCGGCAAAGTGGTAGTAGAAAATTATTACAAAATATTTCATTTACATTTTTATCATGACTTTTTAAAAACTTAAATATAAAAAACTAGTTCAAAACAAACCAGACGCGCCCTTAAAATTGAATAAATACCCCATTTCATCAAACATTCAACATGATATAACATGGCTTTACAGAAAATTATTAAGCTTCGTACACAGTAAACACTTAAATATAATTTATAAGACACAAAAAATACATATACCTACGCTCATATTATACGCTGACCGGTGTCGTAATTCTCGTAAATTCCTTAATACACAACCGTAAATCATAGTGCGGCACATCTGCTGGCAAAATAGAAAAATAACAATAAATAAGGGAAAGCCGAGCGACACCAGGGTTAACACGATATATTGCAAGGACTGCGTGTTGTGCGCAGACGAAAACATTGTAACTTATATTATTTTTTGGTCATAATATGTATAAAATTTGTAATAATAACACAGCACAGCAGGCATAGTGGCTTGGCCAATTCAGCATGCAACTAACCATAACAAAATACACCTATTTGCGTTTCAAAGTACCCGCTAAGATTTCAAAGATTCAATAACAATGGTGATTATTTTGTTTCCCAGAATTAAAGTGTACGATTCTTTTTCCTAATGATATTGTTTTCATCCACATGGCGTTCTGATTACTATGACGGGTGTCAGTTTGTTATTTATTTACTAACCGTACCTCATTTCACCTTCTTATACTAACGTCAAGTTTTTCACTAGATAGTAAAACAAAATTTCAATTAAACATTTTTACGTTTAATGACATCAAGACAACGTAATAAAATATTTGTTTTCGCAGTTATAAGAATATAGTCAGTTACACACGAATAAAAATGTAGAAAAAAGTTAAATAAGGACCCATATAAAACGTATTACAAAGAGTTAACATTCGAAGTCCATTATCAAAGAAATCCAACCCTCCAACGCTCATCCGGATTCCTTAGACTCACTAACCCTTCTTAATCCGGTAGGTAATGAACTGAACCCTCTCAACTTAACATATTAAAAGCTGCCAATGTAGGTACCGCTGATATTTTTTTTTCTTAATTCTTTTGTTTCTGACGATAAATGTTTTCGTTCGTAATGATTTCAATTTGTTTGTAATGATAGATATCATTTGTAATAATTTAAAATTTTGTTTTTCATCAGGTAGTATAATCTGTTTAAATCTTTAAAAAAGATAATTAAATGAAAAGCTCTTTCACGATAGTTCTTGGGAAGTTATGAAGACATTGTCATATTAAGTACTGTAATGTTTTTTGTGATTTCAGTTACGAGTATATTTGTTTTAAGCTTTTTCTCTGAAATAAGATTGCGTAAGGAGTATTTATTGTCTATAATTATGGTTTTCAAAATTCATGAAAATTACGTGTAAGAATATCAGTGTAATATATGGACTAATAATAAATTATATTCAATGTAATCAAAAGTAATTAATTTTAACAATATGTATATACGGATCTCTTGATATATTTTTTAACAATCAGGTAGGTACTGTAATATTGACTTTTGGTAAGAAACAATACGTTTAACGTGGTAGAGTATAATAATTAATTAAAGTAGCAAAGCTTAAAATTTTTATATAAACTCATTACAATACAAAGCAAACAAACAAACCGTGATTCAGGACTTTCCATATTGATTGGCATTGAAATCTGTATTGTGTTGCTCTACAGTTTCCTCATATAACTCGCTGTATATAAAAAATATATTGTATTTTAATACATATACTTTTAAGTCTAATATAAACGTAATATCACGCCTGTAATCCTCGAAGAGGACTGGATTACACTCCCACGTTTCACTTTGGGTTCAACTATGGAATAGATGGTGAGTCTATTACCATACACAGGGCATATATCCTGACTCCGAGCCATTACTACAAAATCTATATAAGATAAATGCAGTAGTGCCTGACCTGTGCTTTGAACCCGAAGTTTCTCGATCAGCATTGGTGCTTGCAACCAACACGACTAAAGAGGCAATCAAATAAAACATAAATTTAAAATTTATGAGTTTCCTTTAAAAACTCTTGCTTATTTATTTTGAAGTTCTTGTACTGCGAGTCGATAATAATATTACTATTATTTGGGTGATTAAATTTGAGTCTAGTCACTGAGGGTGCGTCAACCCTAATGAGGTTATTTGCTTCCAGAGTCTTACTTAGAATATGAAATGTTCATTTGCTTTCTGCTTGAAATTTAAGCATTCCAAAAGAGAACTTGTTTGTGAGATTATGGGTTTGTATATTACAAACTTGAGTTTTAAGATTAGAAAGTTTGAATGAGAGAATTCTCATTTGTTTACACATATGTACAATTAAGCGCAGTTTAATAAACCCTTTATTTTTTTAATCATTACTTAATTAAACAGTAACGTTTGTGATTAAAAGAATCTCAATAAAAATGCTTTCCAACGTTCGGCGAATACATTATCGATACCGCCCATTAAATACGCAATGCAACCCCTTCACCATAGTATTAATGAGAAAACAAAATAATTAGCACAGTGAGTCGTTTATTACACATATTAATGCTAAAAATATCCATATCTCTGTCCATTTGTAGGTATGTCTTTACGTTTTGATTTAAGTCTGAAATGATATACCGTACCTATCAATTTGGTTAAATAGCAAACAATTCGCATTAGGATGTATAGTACCTAGATTACTTTTTATACCAACCCATAAAGTGTAAAAGGCGTGAATATATAATGTAAGAATTCCGAAGATTGTCGGAGGTCCATGAGTGAAATGAAAATATAGTTGTAATAAAATTTTCTTATCGTTGAATCTGCGACATGTTGAACTCAACTTTTATCCCAAACAATAGAGTTTAGCCGTTTATTTTCAATCTATAGACGTCGGACGCCATTTTTGCACGGTCCCTCGCCGGTGCATCACAATCATCGCTCCGCGCATCTGTATTGACGGTACGCGTGTTGAATACGAATAGGGAATCGGTTTCCGGGATTTCGATATTTTTATTTGGTATCGATCGGTCCGTCCAACCCCGCGCGCGGCGGAAGGGTTGCCCATCCATGTAATTGGCTAGTTACAATTCATTATGGCAACATTCACGGGCGGTGATTTTTTGCTATTTATCGTTCAAGTAGGTCTTCAATAGAACATCGTGTTGGCATCTGTTAGTTTTTCGCCAATTTTTTGAAAATAGCTAAAAAACTGTGATACAAACCACCTTAGTTTTTATGTTGTAATTCATCTAATATACAGTTTTTGAATGTTTATGGTCTTGTATTTAAATATTATACATATCTGTTTAATAAATTACTTTTGGGATTTACTTACACACATTAATTGTAAGTTAACGGGCTTGAAATAATATTTCTTTTAACATAACTTCACGCCTGTAATCCCTGAAGAGGTAGGCAGAGGAATGCAGAACATTCCCACGTTTCACCGGTTACGTTTACGTCCC
>DWEJ01000080.1:0-22338 GCA_018245835.1 Mysoria sejanus stolli | reverse complement strand
GAGACGTGGGAGTGTTCTGCATTCCTCTGCCTACCTCTTCGGGGATTACAGGCGTGAAGATAAAAAAAAATTAAAACAATCAGAAATACTTCCTTGTTTTCCATTTTTTTATTTTACATCTAGATCTAAAAGTATCATTAATTGTCTATGGTCCTTCTACCACCTACTCAAAGACATCCAGCGTGCACAAGACAGTCATTACCACCCGCTTTGAGTCATTGATTTAAATCATCATTAATAGCAATAACCTAACCAAAATTTTATTTTACCAGTATCAATTCAAAAGTTAACACTATCCACCTAAACTATCGGCGGTAATTCCAAGTGTTCAGCATATCGTACATTTGACACTTCCAGAGGCGAGCCTGACAAAGCGGACTACTTCGGTAACACCGCGCTCCACCTGGCGGCAGCGAGGGGCCACAAGGACTGCGTGACTTTCCTAGTCAACTTCGGCGCTAACGTGTACGCCATGGATGTAGACGGGCATTCGGCGCAGGAACTGGCTGCGATTAACGGGAGAGAAGATATACTACGGTTCCTGGATCAAGCCACGGGGAAAATTGAAAATAATGACAAGTAAGCTTATATACAATGGACAGTTATAGAAAATAACCAGCACATAGAAAATAAAATTGACAACCAGTCAGCTAATGGTGAATACATCATAACAAGATTCAGTTAATGTACTTTGACGTGATGAGGCTAGCAAACAAACAGATGATAGTTACGGGTAACTGCTGCCACCCATGGCATCCTACCTACCTACTGTGGCATCATACCTAACCTGAACAGGACTTTTAGTATCAATTAGTACTAGCTGTTAATCAGTCCATCACGTAGTATCTGCTGTTATATAGAATATTACATTATCAGTATTTACCTGTAATAAGATTTTGTATAGAAAATAAGACAATGTTCATTTCGAGTAAAACAAAAAATAGCTAATTATCAATTTTACAGGAAAAAAGCGAAGTCACTGAAGGAGAAAGCGAAAAAAGACCACGAGAAATCCCAAAAGCAGTATCAGAAGCGGATAAGCAAGGCTGAAGTGCTGGCAGAGAAGGAGTTGAAGAAGCTGGCCCGCGAATGGGAGCAGGGAGACGAAGACGTGGCTCCCATGCCGCATAGACCCAGCAATGTACTGCTGGCACTTAAGCAACGCATGGTCCGCTCCACGAGCCATGGTTCGTGGCTAATACACTTGTTAACACATCCACACTGCTCAACTCCAATGTCCAAAATTGGAAGCTATTGAATAAAGAATACTTAATGGTGCTTAGATTTCTTGGACATGTAGAATTAGAAACAGTAAAATAAAGCGAGTGTGAACGGTAGAGACTGGAAAGGTATACTCGAGAGGCATATTTTTTGATCAAAATAAATAAAGGTCCTAGAATGAGGTCGGAAGAATAGCTTTAATATACAAACACGTATAACGACGTTGCTAGAAATGGAACAAGCAAAAAATTCCACTGCTCACAGCTCTATGAAAAATAAGAATTATTTGAAGGAACTTTTAAAATTACGTCGTCAAATATCTGTGGAGTGTTAAGGAACCGTTCTAATTTTGAATGTTCATACGCCTGCACAGGCAATCTGCTGGCGGAGGAGCAGCCGCGGCCCACGTACAGCGCGCTGGTGGGCTCGGTGGGGGGCGCGCGGGGCCGCGGCGCCGTCTACAAGAAGGCCCTCGCCAGCAAACTGCGCAACGGCACCGTCGGCCGGACCGGACCCGCCGACGACTTTAAAGTAATGTTTGTGTGTGAGACTATTGACAGCATCATTAGTCATGTCGTGCTGAACTGACTGCGGGTTCTGGGTTCTAATCTCGGATCGGGCACTGCTAGAATTTTCTAGTCGTGTCTCCGACTTTAATGTGTTCGGTGTATGGCAATACGGTCACCACCTATTCCACAGTGGGCCGGAAACGTAACTGGTGATACGTGGGCGTATATGTATTACACTCTTTCGCCTACCTCTTCAGATATTACAGGCGAGATGTTATGTTTATTTTTATTTACTTACAAAAGTCTTATTATTATTTTTTGTATTAGGAGTAATAGAAGTGGTCCAAAAATAGCGCCCTGGAAATTCCGTAATAGGACAATGAATAGGCAACACATGTATGATAATTTAACTAGATACCTCTAGATTAGTTTAAAGCAAACATTTTCATTTAATATTGGCCTCTGTCTGAAATTCAACTGTTGGTTATTTATATCAACTCTTATATTTATCCCAATTTAGAGAAATTTAAGTCTACTAATCACGGTCGTTTAACTACGCATGTACAACTGATTTCGGATCGATCATTAATTCCCCAAGCATCAAATCATATCTGGTCCTATCGTTATTGCAACAAAGATTCCCTGCCCCGACCCTGCGACAGAGAACTTCACTAGGAATTCTTTTGATGTGCCACGAATGCTCAAAGGTTTCTTTTCTTAACCTTTACAACAAGGAATACCAAACAGAAAGTCACATGTATATCTACAAGGAATCGAACTAGGATTCCTCAAAGCTACAATTCCAGACGTGTCATGAGTCGTGACCGGTGGCAGGTGGGCGAGGTGGAGACGACGGGGCGGCGCTCGGTGACGGCGCTGAGCGGCGTGCGGCGCGACTCCGAGGTGATGTACGTGGGCACGTTCGGCGCCGGGCCGCAGCCGCGCGCCGCAGTCGCCGCCGTGTTCGCGGAGCCCGAGCGCCAGCCCAGCCTCACCAGGTCCGTGTGTCACCGCGCACTGTGCGGGGTACACTAGATTTTAATAGACAACTTCCGTCGGACGGATAGACGTTTGTAATGCCAACCCAACAGGGTTAGGTTGTAATAAATGATTACAACACAAAAAGAGAATAAAATAAAACAAAATGGCCTTACGTTACCGTACACAGCCACGGGCGACCGATGGCTACTGAGTTTAAGATTTTCCCTGACAACGAACTTGACCGGTTCTAATTATAGTTATTTCAGGTAATTAATAATAAAGTGGAGGTCAGTGGTTGGGGATGAAAGGCTGAGGATCGAGTTTTATGGCATGTTATTTATAATAATGGTGAATATACAAACTATTTGATGAAACCTTTAACAAGAATTCCTGGTATCATTTCTGAGTAACATAGTATGCTCTTGTTTCTACATTCATTATAAAACTGAACACATGTGGTGCAATCTTAATAGAACCTGACTTGTGTAAAGACGGTTTTATTGAATTTACGATAATATAGGCGTAGAATGGCTGGCTGAGTTCTATTTAAACGTTAATTTAAATGCAATACTTTAATATTCACAGATCGGCGAGTCAACCGGATTTCCTGGCAGCACAGGCCGAGGACAGCGGCATCGGGCAAGAAGTGCTGCTGCAAGAACCGGCCAGCATATTCGACCGGCCAGGGTTTGGGAGTGTCGCCTTTAGGTGAGAAAGTTCACAAACATGTGTATTTTTTATTAATTTGAGTAAATAATTTGTGCTGTCTGCCTACCCCTTAAGAGAACTGGCGTGATATGATAATAAGAGTTAAAAACATGCTAAGTGAAAGTTACAATCTCAGCATAATGTTTAATCTCTTGCTATAATAGCAATAAAATGGGGAGGTTATATTACAATGGCAACACTGAGTGGGTCGCGTGGGTGTGGCAGGCGCTCGATCACGGCGACGCTGAGCGCGCTGCCGGCGGGCGAGGACCTGTCCATCGGCTCGGCGGGGTCGCTGGCCGCGCGCCACGCCTACCAGCCCGCCGAGTGGAACTCCACGCAGTCCGGTACCGGCTTCAACGTTACCTTTTTAATATGAAACTACTTGTCAGACAACAGTTACAGATAATAGCAACCTGGACTTTACCAATTTCATACTTAGTGAGCTGGTCAAACCGATTTAAGGAGACCTGCACACACTTCTTTTCTTCACCAGAACACTTACTGAAATACTGAGTTATGCTATAGTGAACATCTTACCCAGTCTGAAAAAAAACCATATCTGTGGATTTAAATATGAACTAATTCGATGATCTTGTGGCTGGTGGTGAGGACGCTGCTAATAGGCAATAATTGCATTCTTTTTAATTTCGAATTTCAGGCAGTTCAACATTGACATCAGACGAGGAGGGCGAAGCCGAAGAATCAGGATATGCATCATTGGAACGCTTCCTGACCGCCTGGGGCCTGTCACAGTACGTTCAGAAGTTTAAAGACGAACAGATAGACCTGGACGCTCTAATGCTGTTGACCGAAAGCGACATGAAGTCGTTGGGGCTGCCGCTAGGACCATATAGAAAATTAGTAACAGCGGTGCAAGAAAGAAAGCAGGCCTTAGCCCGTCCCGGACCTATTGTGGACACAGCATTATGAAGGGTTGTTAAAGAAAACCATTTAGTGTCATTTATATATAATTCATATATGTATTTGTGTGCATGGGTTGCCCTGTCCATGTAAGGTTTGAGTATCCGCCTAACACACCGCCGTTATGGGCGAGGTAGTTTTTATACCATTTATATTGTTTTTATATTAAAAAACTTATGTAGTACATTTGATCCCCGGAACTAATTTCTTGCTGTAGTTTTGTGTTTTAAGATTTTGAGGCTGTTTATTAATCGGATCGTATTATTATTAATTTTGCATATTGAACATTATAAATGTCACTAGTGATTTGAACCAGAATACCCATTAAGGGTATTCAACAGCAATTTTAAATTCGTCTGTTGATGAAACATGTATTTCCCAAAATTTTCCTTCATGATATGTGTGTGTGTATTTTAAAATGTGTGTAATCCAATAATCTTACAAGTATACATACTTGAATTAATAGAGCATGCAGTTCATTTTAATTTTGCCTCGTGTGATAATAGGAACCATTCCATCCAGTGTCGCCATATTATATTATATTTGTACAAAGAACATAATGAAATAAATGTTTTGTAATTTTTTGCAATAAGTTTTTTATTTAGTCACTGTTTTTTCAACAATAGTGTTTAATCAGAAATAGGAAAAGGGCATTGTACTTGCCGTCTATGATTATAAACATGTAATGTACGGATAGTACAAGGAAAGAAAAAAACAATGGTTTTTGCAATTTTTATTCTCCAAATTTAAATACAAATTCATGTGACAAATTATTCTATAAAATTTCCATTATTGTAACTGAATACACCTAAGTTGATTAATTTACAGTGCCGCTACCTAAGCTAATTGTTTGAATAATTATTCTCTAACTGACTTACGATACAATATAATGTGAAATAATTCAGACTACTGTACTTGGAATACATTTAAGGACGGGTTTACATCAGTCATTTATACATAAGATGTTTTTTGTGAGCATAGAATCATTATAAAAACATTAAAAAATTACATGTGATAAAAGTTCATGTCATATTTGATGTAATTTATATTGAATATTGAAATGCGGAAAAGGCGGTAGAACAGTTGAAATGGGGTTCACAGTTTGAATGTTTAAAATTCGAATTTCTACAAAGAACAGAGTTAGACGAGGACTTTGTATAATCGTACACGTACGTTCCATCACGTTTACGCGGACGCGGAAATAGAAACGGCTATTTTTTTTTTATATGAATGAAAGGAATTTGATCAATCAGTTAGATAATCTGTTGCACCAGTAAACGTCAGGAAAGTATAACTATGCGAATTGATTTGTGAAGTAATGAGTCCTCACAAATTCAGTTTTGCATCTACCAAATTATATTTTCTTCCGTCTGGTCTAATTCGGTTTTGTAGTATACATTTTACTTTGCATTGGTTAAAAAAATATTGCCTTTCAATATAGTACATTCGTCTACGTAACTATGCCTACTATTTTACGATATGTTTATTCTAAGATTCATATATAGTATGTATAATGAGCATTTGTTTAAAAGGCACTAATATACCAATCCATTCCACATGCACCCACCAAGACGTACAATGAAACAATGATTACATCTTACGAGAACACTACGCTATACGATTTGTTGCGTTACGCTATGGCGGAGTCGTGGAAGTCGACTTAACAACTAATTTAATTACCGCCAGGTTTACACTACTCTGACGTCACTTACAGATACTAAGAGTTCTCTAATCTCAGATTTTACTCGGTCATTATTGCAATTTATGACCGGTCAAAGATACTGTGTTTGCAGGTTTTTGTAACAATAAATCTTATTTTATTTAATTTCGCTTTGTAGGTCCTATTTTAGAACACAATTCCTTGCTGCTTTTGAAATAAAAGAAAAAATATTTGAAAAAGTACAAAAATTATTTAACACAAATATATTTTATACAAAAATCACTGTCATGTACGCACTGTATACGCACCGACATGTATACTGTCTATAACTGAACTACACGTTGAAATTTTGAAATTTCGAACTGACTAGTATCTTGTAATTACTAGCGTAGTGTAAACCCCGCTTTACTGTACCTACTTAACATAAGTACACCGTACACGATACAATATTAACTAAATTCGTAACGGAGATATTTGTTCGAAATTGAAATTTTGCGAATCGAAGTCTCGCAGAGGGCAGTGGTGTCAGAGTTTCGTAAAGCCGTGCCTCAGGAGCCGGAGCGTGACGTCACGAGGTCGTCCATTTCGAAATTCAATTAGATCTTACCGCGTGGTAGTCCTATTCGAAACGCCGCTCCGGTCTAATAAAACGTGCCAATAAGTAATATATCACTCAACCAGATTCGGGCCACCCATTTAGAAGACAGTGTATGTTGATTTTGAGGATCAAGGATACAACTTTTTTTTGGGAAAAAATGGGCTGTGGCGTCATACACTGTAACGGCATTCGATCGAAACTCGTCACCAATATTGTTATGATTCCTCGCAACAAGCGCGCTGTTAATACATGAACGCTAGAAACAAATTGTTCGTTTTGGACTGCTTCCTCGCTCCCTGACTGTACTGCCACGTGTAACGGTTGAATCCGCAGCTCTCGTCGTGGTAGTAAGAGTACCTCGGGTAGGGGATGTACGCCCCGGTGGGCGGGTCGAAGGGCACCGCGACCGGCAAGTCTGACATCGAGGCCGGTCGGTCGTCGTACGACGAGTGGGAATCGTACCCCCCGGGCTCGGCGTACTGGGGGCTGCCGCTCTCCACCTGGTTCTCGGCTTCGTGGCTCTGATTGCAGACGGGCACGCTGCGGCTGGTGTCGGCCGAGACGTTGGAGCGCGAGCGCAGGACGGGCCGCGTGGACGAGAAGTCCGTGGACGGCTGCAGGCTGTGCACCGCCTCGTCGATGCGCGCAAGCGTGTGGCGGCGCGCGGGTCGGTAGAGGCGCGCGGGGCGCTGGGCTGGGCGCGCGGCGCTGGCGGGGGGCGGCGCGGGGCGGAGCGCGCGGGGCGCGGGCGGCGCGCGGTGCGAGTCGTAGGTGGAGAGGGAGGCGAGGGAGCGGCGCCGCGCGGGCGCTTGCGGCGCGGCGCTGTTGACGGGTAGCGCCGCCACGAGGTCCCTCATCTGGTCGTTTGCTCAGTAGTTGTAGGGCCCGTACTGCGAGCCGTGGTAGTAGGGCCCGGGGTAGGCCTGCGGGGGCGGGTAGCCCGGATACGCGTACTGCTGCTTTTGTGGGTACACTGAAAACGCACATTTATTTGTGTTAGTGCCACACTTACTTTTGTCTTGTGTCCGGATGTCAACTACCTAAACACCTACTACCTACAGTGAGACTTGAAGAAATCAAATATGTTCAGAGGTAGATATTGGCCTTTTCAAAAAACTAATTATCTTAATAATATTACAGCGAAAGTGAATACTTCTAGTCATTTATTACAACAGAATCATGAATATTCAAATGAGATTAAAATGCCAGGTAACCATTTAGCAAATGTTAACCAGTCAAACATTGAGTCTGAAGACAAAGTATTAAAATAAAATCTGGTTACTATATATAAAAGCTTCTAAAAAGTTTTTTGTCCAATAATCAATTCACAATAACTCACAGCATCATGTTAATATTAATTCCCCTTATTGGTACCACTTAATTATGACACCATGTTAACACCTGTCACCATTCAAGCGCAATTTTATTAACCTCTGCAATATACCCTTTGCAAATAGACACCTTTAAAAATCCAAACCTTTAAAAATATATACAAGAAGATATTTCTAGATTTTTCGATGACATAAATTGCTAAAGCTTTAAAATTTGAATTATCACAAATTCCAAACTAACATTGATTTCATTCTAAATCATGCTGTCCATACTTTTTTCATTGACTTTGCTACATACAGCAAATACTCTTTACTGCATTTTCAATTCAATACTCATATAAGTGTAAAATAAATGTCGGAGACTAAGACAGAGGCATGTCGACGAGCAGACGTGTTACCGGGCATGAGGTACTGCATGTTGAGCGCCTCCTCGCGCTCGCGCTCGCCGCGAAGGCAGATGGCGGAGGCCGAGAACAGCACGGCGGCCAGCAGCGACAGCGCCACGCCGCACCACGCCACCATGTACGACCAGTCGTACCACACGCGCGAGTTCGTACGCAATATCTGGTTTATACCGGTTCGGGGCGGGGCCGTGCGCGGCGTGCATCGGTACAGTCGCGTGCGGATCGTTAAATGTATTGAGTGTTTATTTTGTTTTTGTTCGTGAATGTATTTGGGATTGTTCGTTAACGGATGTATTTTGTCGAATTTTATTTTATCATATTTGTGTTTCGTGTCGTTTGTAAGATTTATTAAGTGATATTTGTTTGATTGTTATTGGTTTTTTTTGTTATCGGACATATTTTGATATGTGAATATTATGTTGCCGTAATTTATTGTTTTGATTCAGTTACATTTGATATAAAGGTCCGTATTTAAAAATATGTTGGAAAAATTTTGACGCGTTATTAATATTTGAGGATTGCGAATATAAGGGATGAAAAATGACAAATGAAAATCAATTTGCAAATATTGCAGGCGCAATGAAATGTTTCAACATTTCATTATTAACAATATCCAAGTATGGAACATATAAAGATTTATATATGACAAATGATTATAATTTTTACATTATTGGTGATCCCATGGACAGGCACGTGTTGTTTGTACCGACGAAATCCAATTATGAACATTTATGTACAATGAAGATACAACGTTAATGTGGAAGCGAGTTAGTTGCGTTGGCGTAAACCAGATTTTATTTATATATATATATGTATACATAGTATATGATAGCGTATTAAAGTGTTTAATGCGTTAATCCGGACAGCCGCCGCACCGCAGGCAGTTGCCACGTTTCATAGAAACATGAAAAGAAACAGAAAAGCGTTTTGTTAGTACGACGCACTCACTTGTCTTCCTCCTACACGAATATATTGCCACCTTATTATACATATGTTTTCCGATATTTTATTTATTGCGGTATCAAAATGTATGTGTTCACAATTTAAACTGTCTTTAAGTATACATATTAGTAGTAAATATAAAAAATAAAGATATAAGAAATCTATTCAATGATTTTTATAATAAAAAAGCCAAATGGTCAAATATTTTAAATAACTCTATTAATTACCATATTTGTCCTCATTTGACGATAAAGAAATAAACAAAGATAACAATAAAAAAAATTAAGAATTAAATGATAATATAATTAATTCAACGGTTTCTTTGAAGACATCAGTGAGTACATAAAATTAATTGAAGGCATTTTGTACAGAAGATTGTACAGAAGATCCTCGGCACCTGAAACGAGCGCAACGACCGAAACCGCCAAGCGTTAACCGTCACCCTTCGACAAGATGGCGACCGCGTCGACAAGATGGCGGACGCGCATGAAATGGCGCCTAACCTGGCATTATGTACTGCACGTTATTCTGCTGCTCCCTCCGCTTTTCCTTGCTGAGGCAAATCGCCGCAGAGAAGAAGAGTATGGAACTCCCGAAGGACACACCCACGGACAACCACGCCAGGATGTACGACCAATCGTACCATATTGACGAGTTGTTTTTTAACACCTGTTTTCGTCGACGGTCAATACAATTTTCCAAATTAATATCATATATATTATACATAATGAATATAGTGAAAGTATAATTTTAACGGACATATAAGTAACATTGATACGCACAAGTCCTTGCTGTCTCATTCCCTCAGGAGAGCTGCTGAAATTGGAATATACTTAGGCAGATTAGAAAATTATCTTTATGATCCAAGGCGTCTTAGTCCACTGGATTGAATGATGCTGCTGTTTTTTTAGGGTGATATTTAATTCCTGTTTTATTTCTTGATTAAAAAAGGCTATAACACGCAAGTTTTAGTGTCTGCGAAATGGCAATATATAGAGAACTTACATTGGGCCATTGCTGGAAGTATTCCTCGCCGACCACTTTCTCCTTCTCGTAGAACTCCACTCCGTGCCATAATGCCATTGCGCCAGCTGCCAGTAGACCTGAAACATTGTAATAGCAATATTCAATTATGATTTCATTTATTACATAGCCATATTCTAGAAATTTCTTTAGGTTTTGGAAAGATTTCTGTTCGATTCAGTACTACAGAAAATATATTGCTAACGTCCGCTATTTTGGTAGAGAAAAAATGCCAGCAGATATATCAGAATTTTACAAACCAAAATTTTAAATCAATATTGCTCACATCATTTGGTTTCAGACAAAAAGTTGAAGAACTCGTTTGAGGCCCACGAAACATCTTTGTAATTATTGTTAGTATTCTAAGTATCGTTAATATTATAACTGTTACTTTAAGTACAGCGACTGTTGTAATTGCTATATTACAATCAGAGAAAAAAAAAACACGACAAGGCACTCACAAGTGACCAGCATGAGTATAGCGGTGGCGGTAATGTTCCAGGGGCTGCGCTTCCAGCAGCCGACCACGCCCGTCCAGAACGCGATGAACAGCGACAGGAAAGCTACCATGAACAGCGCCACCGTGGACCGCGCCATGTGCAGCCTGCAACATTAACACAACATTAACAATACCAATACATTCTCGTGGTGTTGCAAATGTTCACTTCGGATGGCTCGCCAACCTGAATTTCCGGTTTAAATAATATACAAAAATTACTTAAAATAACATTGTAGATAAGTAGGTATATATACAAATCTTACGCTATAACAAAACGAAACTTCACGCCTGTAATCCCCGAAGAGGACAGTGCATTAATACAAGCTTATAATTTAATTTATAAAGGAACATGGGCTGAGACACATTTTATTATCTCGTATGTAGATACAGATGATTGAAAAATAATAATGCTGATAATAATATTTTTTAAAGGAAAATTATCAAGCTCTAACTCTACCATTCCTTAACCCCCATTATATTACTGGCAATATATTATTGACATACACGCCTCGTATAACCATCATTGAGCATCACGCGCACCTATCTAAACGATCAAACAAACAAGATAACAACAGCATCAAGATAACAAACATCATCAACATAACAATAAACAATACGGAGGAACGAACAATGGCCCGATCCATAGCTAATGTTTGACCGAATGTCATGTTTCGACCCAGTTCTTGTCGATCGCACAAGGCCTTGTTGCGCTGCGCTCGCAACTAGTTTTTAAGCGATGACTATAATATTCTTATAAACACCCAAATCGGATTTATTTTTAGACTTTGTCTGAATAATCGGATTTGTTCCGGCCTATTTGTGGCGCTGTTATATCGAAGATATACCTACGTTTGTTTTTGTTGTCACAACCAAAGAGTTCATCTTACGTGAAATGTAACGTTATGTTAATAATTTCTCGTCATTACGTCAGTATAATTGTAAGGAAAGAGAACTCTGCTGCGTATGTCCACTGCTGGACATAGCCCACCACTAATCAGTGCCACTGCTCCCGCGCTCAGGTCTGATTAGGTGATCCCTATATAAGGGTTATCCCTGACACAAGAATACTGTATAATAGCACACTGGTTTATAAAGCAAAGTCGTCTAAGAAAGCTTATTCTGCGATCCCCCCAATCTGACGTCCAACGTGGGGTTTATTGGCAAAAAGACCTCGGAATTGACCTATATCCAGCAGTGGAAATAAATAAGCTCAATATGATGACTTGCATATCAGTTTACAATGTGTACGACAGTAGTGGAGCAAGCTAAGCTGAGGACGATCACTGATGATTATACTTTTTAACAAGCTATCAAAATAAAAGTGGCAGAATCCCGCTCCACTCCAGTGGATGTAGAGTTTGACTGAGTTTTCACTGCTATGAAGGCATATTGACATTACGACATTCTGCCTGTGAGCATCTTAAAGGCAATCGGAATAAAATTTTTAATCGAGTAGGCAAAATCAAAAAGAACTGGTAATACTATGAAGAAAGTAAACCGGTAAAAGGTAGTCAGACCTGTTCATAGCGTCATCGGAGAGCCCCCTGGTCTCGTTGTTCTCGTCCGGGATGAAGTAGTCCACGTTGCTGCAGTGTGTCTCCACCGGCGACAGGTAGATCTCGACTGGAAACAACAAAACACAATCATTATTATCCCTAATTCATTCATTACATGCACTGATTCATTCTATATATGTTTTTACGTAACCACATCTATGATCCTCAAAAAGGTAGGCTGCGAAGTTTAGTAAACTTGCACGTTTCAACAGTTAAGTACGATTGCGTCCGATTGTGGAATAGAGGGCGAGTCTGTTGTCATACATTAGCTGATCCAGGCTAGGAACAGCTACTAGAAATTTCTACTAAAAAATTGCAAGTTAGAAGAATCTAGTATAGAACAATCCGACCAGAAATTTGATTCTAAGACTCCATCCGAATTTGACCACTTGACCAAAAAAAACAATCAATGTCGTCAATATTACCTTGTTCATGTATACTATAGCCAGTGAACTAACCCCTAGCCCATAGTGGGCAGTATATCATTACTAGTGAAACTGGACTACACACTCTGCATTCTTCGAGGAAATACAGGCGTGACGTTATTTACGTACCTAAAACGCTTACAAGCTAATACAGGATGATAGATGAACTTGACTTTAAATATACTACGTAAAATGATAATTTAATTCATTCACAACATATAGACATGAACGCAATCGGACGAATATTGCCGTCGTGACGATTATAATATGGATAAATGCCAAGCTGATGAATCATCTCGCTACCCGGACCAATATTTTGTATGACTAAGTAAATTTCCAGAATTACATCAATAACTTGATTTTAAATAATTTCTATAATAGGTATCATTATCAGTACTAATGCATTTTTTATAACTTTTCTTATAATTCTTATATGAAAACAAACAATGGTGAAGTGAGGAAATAAATGACTTATTTACTTTCTGTCATATATATAAGTATAATATCCTTGACGGCATAGTGGTTTAGATATCCGTCTCTCGTTCAGAAGGTTTGAGGTTAGAACTGAAACGAGTCTGAATTTGAAACACTTATTATAATCAAGTAGAAACACACTCCCCTAACAAAGAACTCGCTGCAATTGTTTCCAAAGGCGAGAAAAGTATCAGCCCCGTGTTGACTACAGGCAGTGATACTCGCTTATTCTATGGAGAGATACTTATCTAACAACGGAAAGAAAAGGATTGATACTTAAATAATTATTTCTACAACTCAAACTACAGTAGATTTAATATTATATTATGTAATAAATCTTATGCCGGTTCCAAAATTTCTGTAGTAAACAGTAACCAGTCTGTAAACAGTAATTATATTCTGACCTTTTCAGGTCTGTTCCTCGATGTTGTGACGTATTAAAATTATCACTTCCTAAATTTGTAAAAAATTAAACTCAAAGACTTAATAGCCAAAGTGTGATAAATAGCATTTATTGATTTTATTAGTAAAAAGTTTATGACAGTAAAATCTCCAAACGAAATATATTGGTAAAACTATAATTTTCAACATATTTTAGTTAGCACTGGGAGGTTTTTATTAACTTATTAATTATAATCATTTAGGGGGGGGGGGGAAAATTATTGTTTTTTAATGGTAGGAGAATAGTAGACGTAGTAGTACATTAGTAGGCCGGTGTTCAGTATGAAAAAACTTTTGCAAAACCAACCACCAACCATAACGACGTCTTTTTCCATATAATATAATCAATCAAAACCATACCATCATAATGTAACCATACAAACTTTTTCTTGTTATGAAGATATTAATGATATTATATGCAATATCACTGATTACACAGTCGTGCACCTTGTGAACAAAAAACAATTTTTAAACTTTCTCAAATCTCAATTATTAATAATGTATGATCATTTTTTATTTAACAATTACAATGTTGACAAAAACACGCACAAACGTATATACAATGTTACTAAATTTACAAATAACACGTTTACTAAATTCTAGCTTAGTATAAAGTTACATAACGTGAAATAAAATTACTAAGATAATACCGTCAAAATAAAAACACTCAATCAAATATTACATCCGTACGTCGAACGTGTGCTGCCGCCCGGAACAAGTCAATCGATTACTCAGCAAAACGGTGCCGGCCTATAATTTGGCACAGTTGTATTTAAGTATGGACTGGAATGTATTTTAACATGGACCGGTTTGCACTCGCCTAGCCTTGTCAGATGTACCGCGCTACGTCTACGAGCTTTGTTGAGCTTTTGTCTACGAGCTTTGTCTACTTTTTGTTGAGCCCTGTTGAGTCGTAAAAGTATCTGGTGAAACGTACGAGTGTACTATACTTCGAGGCATTCCTCTATTCGGGGATAAAATAAAAATAAATTAAAATTAATAATGTGACGAATTGTTAAATTCCTGCCACTGGGTCAATCAAACAAATCATGGTTGACCATGCTACCCCAGCACGAACATAATGTGTCTTCAGTACTAAGGAATCTAGTGATTTTTCTACGTTTAAACAACCAGATATGAAATAGATAATTACAGGTGACATAGACAAATGTCAAACACCATCTCGACAGGGTAACCGAGTGTTCGATTCTGTTACCGTGTTATCAATTAATCATTCTTGTGAACTGCGATTGACATTTCAGAAAAGTCGATTGGGTCAAAAAATGTGAAAAATAAAACATTATTTTAGATAACCTAAATTCGCATACGAACTCTTGCTCGTATGTATAAAACTATGAATACAATTTACACGTAGAATTTATTAACAACTTCAGAGTTACTAACGTAACATAACTAGCCATCTCACAGGCGAGACGCGATGTGGCTGGGTGTCCTCGATGTTTCGCGAAAGTATCATCTGTGCGAGCTGGACACAGATTCAATTATCATCTGGTAACCATAGCGAAGCCTTGTAATCAGATGGTCGTGTATAATTTAAAAGACATTATTACAATAATTATAATAATAATTTATATCTCGGCTGTGAAGACATCGTTTTCACAGATATAATCTTAATAGAAAATCACATGAGTATGTTAGCAATGTCTCCTAAGTTAATTTACAGGGTTTATGCAGTCCTCATAGTCTTCTTAGCTTGCTGCAGTATAAGGTACTTGAGAGGCGAGAACTTCGCTTTAATAATAAGCTGTCCCCCACAGCGGGACCATAATAATGTCAGGGAACTATTGACATTTGGAATAAATTATATACATAGAGACTGGTGTTAGAAGATAGGCTTATTACAAGTAACTCGCAACCGTTAGCTTATGCTAGTTCGCTGCGGGACATAGATTAGGATTTTTCCCATTATCCCAGCACTGGGCAAGATTTGGAAACGCAGAGCTCAGCTTCGCGAATCGATTATGCTTTTGCCCGTATGCCACTAGGGCACTCAGCAGCGCCCAGTGTATATAACTTATCTATGACCTTCTATTTCGTACTTTTCCTAAATGGAAAATGCAAAATAGGCTCACTACCTATTGCATAGTGGAACGTAAATGTAACTGGTGAGAAGTGGTCTGCATTCTTCTGCCTACCTCTTCGGGGATTAAAGGTGTATAATTACGGCAGAAAATACGCAACAAATATTACGTTAACGTAAAAGATATAAACAACAAACAAATAGATGGACATAAAAGTAAAATAATTATCAACTTCATTAATCCACCCTGTAATGAAAATAAGCCGCGAACAGGAATATTGAAGTGGCACAACGGAGTTGATAAATCAATTCGCTATTGAATATTCAATGTACATCCACGTAAGGCCTCGTATTGTTCTACCCACATGCTTCGGTATGCGACACTGTGAGCTACCGAGCGCTAGACGCGGTTTCACAACCACATCGCATTGTAGGCTCGAGTACCGCTTAATACCAGTTTCACAACCAATGGTGACTGTAGAATTACTGAAGTAAGTGCTAACCATTACAAAATAGTTTTTTTACTATGCCAGTAAGCATGTTTCTAAAGAAAACAAACGCGTTTTTAACATGAAAAGTTACAATATAATTAGATACCTAATCAACAAGATTGTTAAATCATTATGTTATTAATGCCCAATGATGTTACTTCTAAATTTTACTCAAAGACAACAAGCGATGGTACACCCGCGCCAACAAGTAACCCTCCACTGCGGTGAAAGTTAGTTTCTCCCACGCGCTAAACTTATTTGCATACGGGTCACCGTCTGCCATTCAAAGATGGCACCTGTACTAGCTTAATTAATTACTGTTGCATCAAACATCACCGAAGATAAAATCTACGTGTTGTGCTTTCTCTGGAGAAGTTATAATCAATTCAATCAGGATTTTGTCAATGTTTATATTCAACTTCTAATAGGACTGTCTTCATGTGAGTAAAAATGACGTTGTGGGGTGTCTTATTCAATCTCCTCAATAGTGAAAAGATAGTAATTGTTGTAGATATACAGATAATACCAGATACTATTGGTTCCGAAAAGTAAATACTACGCATTATCTCAAAGAAACACGCAAGAAAACTTTTATAAAAATTGTAAGGAGCGAAATTGTTTTACGATGCAATATAATTGTAAATGTTACATACAATATTCTACCGACAATAAACAAACCGATTACATAAGAATTTGAAACAAGTTATTCCTTATTATTTGATTAATTAAAATCGACAACAGGAAGATCTCCACCGATACGATACGGTTTTCCCGGGATACAACTTCATAAATCGTACATGATATAACAAGTATAATACATCAATAACGAATACTTATATTAACGAATATCGCACTTGGTCAACGTGACCTTAACACTTGTAATTGCAAGAGGAGATCCGTATCGTAGGATAGTGTTGATGATGATATAAAACCTAAACCATTCTCAGGTTTTGGAAATCCTCAGACTGTGGCCCCCATTAAAGGCGTTACTACTTCCAGCTGTAACCCGCTGTGTTCAAGACGTCGGACCACCTGGTAGAAAGGAGTCCTACGTTGTATACAATTATCATAACAATACTGAAATTCCTTGTAGTAAGTAAATGCATTGGCTCTATTTTTATTCTGCTGACTCCATCTGGGCAATACAGATCAGATTGTACCTTAATCATTCTCATCAGTATCATGATCGTAATCATCATCATCATCACCAGCCTATTCCCGTCCACTGCTGGACATAGGGCATTCGCTAACCAGACACTGAGCTGGATCTTCAGATTGTATCTTATGGCAATATAAATGGAAGATTGTTAGAAACCAACTCAGGGGCGTCAGTCGGCCAGCGTCCACGTATGACAAGTGGCAATGGAAATAGGTGACCCGGTCTGAACGACATTTCAGTTGGTGGGCGGCTGGAGAAAGTTGGCGACTGACGTCCTTGTTCCGCTGCGTCGAGACTAGCAATGAGGCAGCTGAGCGATTAACAATTTAGCTGACCTTGCGCTGTGGGACAATTCCGTTTGTTCGCGCCATTTAAAATTCTCTTTGAATTTGGAATAAAAGTGAAATTTATATCGCGTGAACGTGAATTAAAAAAAAGAAAAGCATTTGTTATAATATGTGAGACGACTAATTAGCGCCGTCAACATATATCGTATACATTATTAAGAAAAATTTGAAATTTTCGTACGCGTACATGTTTAACAACCATATCGACTAATTTGGCGTACATTCGAAAGTCCTTTGAAATTTGAGTCTACGGAGTTCCTTGTACACTATTACTGGTTTAGTGGCCAATGTACCTAATAGCTAAGTCTAAGGTTATGTTTAGTATTGCCCAGAAAAACTATTTGTATGCTAGCACGAGTAGTCGCTTACATGATATAGTTCTATTTTCATGTGCATGGTATTAAATTTACTGTATTTATCAACTAACTGGTTACAATCTACTCTGCCCGGATTTCTCGCAATATTCAAAAACAAATCTGATGGCGATAGGCTCACCACCTATTCCATAGTGGGACGTAAAAACGTATGTAGTGAGACGTGGGAGTGTTCTGCATTCCTCTGCCTACCTCTTCGGGGATTATAGGCGTGAAGGCGGGTGTAAAAAAAAAAGAATCTGATCCTAGAATAACCACGCGAGAATACCTAAAATATTACTACTTATATCATGTACAGACACTGTTTTGTAAAATAAATTTCATTCACAATTACTTTGTCAAAAACTTTGCGACTCTCATACATTGTAAGTAATTGAACTTGACTAAATGCAATGTACATACATACTTACACACAGAAATATACACACGCACACACAATTTCATTGACAGTTTCATTTCAGACTTCAACTCCTGCCATTAACAGTGTTGCTCTAAGATAAACATCACGAAATGTTTCAGACAAGACTGTTGAAGATATGGCGGATGTGAAAATGAAAGACATGCCAAGGGAATGTGCAAAAGCTGACATGTTTGTTGTTTTAAGACGTAATTGTAAAAAGTTTCACATGTAGCTGGTCGGGTCTGCTAACATAATGATATTGACACTTCGTGTTCTCTAGCTACCCTGTAAGGAAGCTGGCGTGATGATTAAATAATCATACACATGTAAAACTACCAAAATATTAAACAACGTAACGGTAATGACCTTGTATCCGCAGGCATTACAATACGAATACAGTTTAAAAATGGTTTTTCATGTTCTGTGTATAAATAAAGTATTTCCATATATAAAAATACATTTGTATTCCTGAACTTTAACGTTAACTACTGTAGTGATTTCTGTAGTGCTCGCTTGTCGACCAATGCAACGATACGTACGAATATGTGTCACTGTCAGTTACAAATTGGTTGTAAAACTTGACAGAAGTAAGAACCAGTCCAACACTATATCTGATGCTTGCTAACCTACTCACGATAACCGCCGAAGTGACGAAATAACCCTATAAAGTTACATAAGTGTGAAACACCATGTATTGGACACGCAAGGACAATTTAACCATATAGAGCAATCCATCCGAGTTGAACGGCAATTACTAAACCGTTCATTTGAATGGCATTGCGTTAGCCGAATGGCAATGCGTGGCACATAGCAATTCAAATGTTCTAGTTCTAGCACACTATCTGACTTAACGTTAAGGAATTTGTAATAACATTAAATATCCTTCTTATGAATATTGGAATATGTTGCGGGGGCTAGAAGTCTTCGAAAACGGCATCTTTTATATAAAAAAAAGAATGTAGAGTAAGCAAATCAGGTCTTAGACAAAGGTACAGATATTTGGTACTCAATGTGCTCTGCCTACCCCGTAAGAAAACTGGTGTGCCGATATAACAATAATTAAAGGCATTATAAAAGTCATTGAACAGTTACGTTTCTTGCTCGTATTTAATATATCTAGCGAGCCGTAAAGCAGGAAAATATGCAACTCTGTCCCAGTTCAGTACAAAGCAGGATAATGTTGAAACAATATTTTATATAAGTTTAATGGTCTCATTAAATCGCAATTGGTCATTTTCCAATAATTACCGCATACTTTATACATAGATACGTGGACGTAAACACTTTATAATAGTAACAGGAAACAACATTGAATGTTATGGGTATTTTGTTCGTTAAGAATTTTATGAATTCAATCGTTACCATAACTGTAGTTGGTTAATTATATGATACATATACTTAGGTATATGTATATATGTAAATCTATTACATATCTCTAATAACACAATTGCAACCAAATGTAATCTATATACAATCAGGGCCCTTATTTGCTTATGACACGAGAGTAGTTTAATATATTAAAAATTAAAATAAGTTTGAAGATAAAAACGTTTATTCCTTAAACTGAATTACTAAAGTATATACTTAAACTGATTAACTATTATTATTAAATGACGCATGCATACGCGCGGTACGTTTAATGACCGGATGCGAACTCGTGAGTTTTACATTAAATGAACTACCAATAAATGAAAAATTATACGAACGTTGCCCGTGCATTGTTAAATTTTTTGTGAAATAGTATTTTATTTATAATTTCAAAGAAAATTGTACAAAAAAAACATTTTCTTTTTTATTTCATTTTATACTAATTTTAAAAAGAGTATTTTCTATTGTCAATGGCATGTCATTAAGTGATTAAAATATAACATTAATACGAATAAGGAAATTTTGCCACATACCAATCAGGACAGATGTTAAGGTAAGAGTATTTTTGATGTTTATAGAAGAAATTGATGTCAAAACACATAAAAATTTATAATTGCAGTCAATTTACTGCTTTATTATTAAAGTATATTTAATAAGTTATTTAGACAATAGATTAGTAACGTTACTTATAGTTAAGTAACTTTACATTGTTTACCTTCATTTGACTGCCTCGTTAGTCGTTTTGGTTGTAAGTGCGAATGCAGATCGGGAGATCTCGAGTTCGATTCCCGGGTCGGGCACTAAACTTTTCTAATTTAGATTTTTTAGTAGTGGTTCGGAGTCTGGATATGTGACCAGTGTAGGCTCACCACCTATTCCATAGTGGGACGTAAACGTAACTGGTGAAACGTGGGAATATTCTGCATTCCTCTGCCTACCTCTTCCGGGATTACAGGCGTGAAGTTACGTTTACGTTAATTTAGTAAATGAGTCTCTCAATATTCAACCAGTTTCTCGAGATAAAACATTCTCGAAGCTTTAAATAACTATCTGTGATATCAGCAGTTATCGCATTGTTGGAAATAAACATAAATTAATAATAGTAGTAACTGCAATAACTATTAGAAAAACTGCAGCATATAATGGTTTCTCGCAGCCATTTGTGAGATATTAGTGCTAGTGGTCTAGTACACGATGTGCGCGGCTCGGAACAAAGCGGCGACCCATTAGGACGGCTCTACGACATAATTCGAGAGGAGTGACGCGGAGGAAACGTCCAGGTAACAACGTTTGCGAGATTATATGAATTGCCTATTACATGCGTCTTATATTCGCTGGAAAAAGAGGACTACGACTTTGTCGTTCCAATGACGTAGGTATTCGTTTAATTAATGTGTATTATGAAACCTGTAGTTTATTTTAAATATAATAGAACAAAGTAGTTCAGACAGTAATCCCTACGTAAATACCCCATAATCTTAACCATATTATTAAGATTTCGTGATTTGTTGCAGAAACGTTTAAATTTCAGCATTTCAGCAATAGTTATTGTACGGTACAGAATTTGTATCGTTGTGAAGTGCCAAGGGCATAATCATGATTCATATTTTGTATACGAATAATTCTTTAAGAAATTTAAATTCAATAACGAGACAATCATGCAAATGAACAGACACTTCTCCTATCCAGTAATATGGAACAAAGCGTTTCACCCCTTCGAAAACCAGGACACTTAGCAGTTGAACACAAATCGTTTGAAGCGAACAACCGTAACGAAGTCAAACAGATCGTTTCCAAACATCGCCTCCGCTTCTTTAACGTTTGCTCTGACAACTCAATAAAAGAGTTATTTAAGTCCGAGCCGTTCTACAGTTTCAATTTACAATACAATTTGATTTTATAAGTGTAACATTGAGATTCGAGTGAAGCTTTTGATAACATTTTATTTAACAAATGAAAATCTAACCAGAGGGTTTTTATTCCTAAATTTTATTTCACATAATTACTATTAATAATACAAGTAGGTAAGTACCAGTATTTAATTTATTGGTAATCATCTGATTATTTAGATGTGGATATTAATTTAGGGTAGGTCGACCTTCGGCAAGAGGGCGTGATGATATACGCAAGTGACTGGCTGCGGTTTGGTGCAGAGCTGAAGGCCGAGCTCAGTGGCATGCTATTGGAGAGGCCTGAGTCAGCAGTGGACGGGAGCAGGCTGATGTTGATTATGATAATAAACTTCGCTGTAAAAAAATTGTCAATCAAGTACACTTTTAGGACAGCTTTTTTACCTCCTTTCTGGAATATTACAGAACGCGGCATCAGACTTAGTTTCTTTTATTGTAAACAACTGGATAATTATAATAGTATATATTAAATATAAGTAATTATTATACAAGGTGTATTTGTTCATACGATAAATAATTTAATCACATGAACGTATCCATCACGCAAGCCTC
>DWEJ01000079.1:0-22372 GCA_018245835.1 Mysoria sejanus stolli | reverse complement strand
AATTAGCTATCATCAGCTAGATGCGCGAGTCAGTAAGACTACCCTTCAATTTGTGTGACGTTTTGTGAATGATACAATAGGGTTGTATGTTCTCGTGGACAAAACCCTTAAAAAAAATGAAATGGAAAACAATACAAATTTTTTAGGAAATATACAAGAACTATTTCTATTTTAATGTTGTTAGTAAAATATTATTAAGATTCCGAATATAAAGCATTGTACAATGTGATTGCAATAATTTCAAATTTCTTAGGTATGTTGTAAGTACGTTGTTTGTTCTCCTCAACGATTATCGTTATCTGTAACTTAGTGAAGGTGGGATCAGATGCAAATTTCAACTGTCTTCAGATAGCCGTTTACTATGGAAAGCCAACTATATAAGGGCCATTACACACAAACCGATTTTGTACTATTTACGAGTACATGAAAAACATTGTAAACCTAATTCACTATGGAGTGCAAGCTAGGAACAAAGCATATTAATAATGTTTAGATAAAATATATATTATGAACAATTCAAAATTAACACACAAGATTCATAATGCTCAAATTTCGCCGAGTTGGTCTGCTGAATCCAATCGTGTTACTAGGACCCGGCACCGGTGTGTATATATGTACTAACCTTGACTAAATTATGAGGGCAATTGATGTGCCCGATTTTGATTGAATTTCAGTCCTCTTTGAGATAAAATTCAGCTGCGTATTGTTTAGTCAAATCACTTCTAAGTGAACAAATTCGAAAAGTTTTCGTACGTGTAACATAGATATGTATTTAAAACGCAATATCGCGCCTGTAATACCCGAAGAGGTAGGCAAACTAATATAGTACACTTTCACGTTTCACAAATTACTAATATGGAGGCTTGATCTATGTGAATATCTTTAACCAAACTTATTGGTTTACTGGTGTTATAGTTTTGATCGATATATTTATGTTTCATTGGTTAAGCAATTGTATAAAATCTGACAAATTACATAACGCCATGTCGTAGAACACGCACAGGTATATTTTGTTAATCGGTGACAGTGATGCTGCTACAAGTAGTTCTAACTTTTTTCTTATGTGAAACAATAATTGTTTCATCAATTTCTGTTTGGCTTTCGATGTGATTGCACATCGCACATGAATACTGCATGCAACCATCCCACTCGGCAAAAGTAACAATGATTCTTTAATCAATTGAAAAAAACCTAAGTTCACTAACATTTCACGTAATATTATTTTAGCTTAACTGAACATTCAGATACTAATGACTATGACCTGTTAATACTAATTGGTTTTTGTCTTATTCATGTATTTCTCTACGAGAATGGTCCAGGATTTCCATTCATCATCATCATCATCATGAGCCTATTGACGTCCACTGCTGGACATAGGCCTCTCCAATGGCAGATTTCCATTATCATCGATGATAAATGATCACAGCTTTCTATTAATTTATTAACCTATCTAAAAAAATATGAAGTCAATCTTAACGTTGAAAACGTACCCCTTACGAACCGCTTAAACGTGCTTATAAAGGAAATTATATTCTTCAAACGTGTTCTAAGCCCGTTGATCCGATTTGCATGAAAAAATACAACTACATTATTGCAGACTTTTCCATATTTAAAATGGGAATGATGTGAATATAGAAAATCTGATAAACCGCTGCGAACGTCGAGCGAGGCTTTTAAAGTTCTGTCTGAAAGCAACTTTACTTAATCCTTAATAGGGGTGTGAGATACGGTCTGTTTTCGGCTGCCATTATTTACTTTAGCGAAAGGTTGATATTTATTAACCATCAGACCTTAAGCCGGCTGGCTAAATACTCGCATTAGGGAGATGTAGTGCTTCCGATAATGCACGGAGTTTCGCCGAAAGGATCATTTCGACAACTTAGGTGCTTAATTTTGTGTAATTCTCTTGGAAAGTTTTTGTTCTGATGCTATATCAATAGGTATTTAACTGGCTTATGTTAGCAAACAGTATTTTGAAAGAAAATGGTGTCTAGAGAACATTTTCTATCAGGATTATCGATCATCATTAACCTCTACTAAGCCTGCTGCGTATTGTGATGGCTTTTTGCCCAAAATCCCCACGCTGGGCAAGCGTGTTGAAGATCGTAGAACAAAGCCTATAGCAACGCCGAGGTTACTGCCCGTCGGCGGTCAACATTTATATAATAATCTATTATACAAAATGTAGACCAAGAAATATGTCAGAAGATCTGTCAATGGTTTATAAAAAGATTTGTCAACATACTATCTGTTGTCATTTCTTGTAATACCCACCTATAATACAATGCTAATATGCTATTTTTATTTTACTTTTTTATGTAACAATTGCGTATCTTTTGTTCCTTGTATCAACAGTGTATCCGAATTTGCTGACAGATTTTGATACATACTCAATTGACAGTTACCACAATTGTATGTTATTAATATATTTGCACTTAAATTGCAAAATTTGCTGTTAAACATAGTACCTACCTAAGAATTCTCTTGTATAGTTACTCAATATACATTTAAATTTAATCACAATTTGATCGTATCTAACATTACGGTGAAATGACATCCTGTCTTAGTTAAATTCATATTAGGAATAATGATTGACGTAGAAAAGACAGGCGTATGTATTGCAAACGTGCAATAGTTCGGCATAATGCTGAATCATTATATGCATATGCTACAAAACACTTATAGATATATTTATACCGACAGTATCAATAGCGGAAATTAAATGAATAATTATTAATTTTATTTCAGTCTAAGTTTTTGTCTTTTTAAAAATTCACATGGTCGCCATGTTGATGCTATGTGTGAAACGTTTAAGCTGAAGCTAACTCCGAGGTTGACTTCGATTCCCAAAGAGAACGGGTGTTCTGTCTGGGTGTAAAATAATCTACATAATTGCCTATGTATTTAGAAATTTATATACGATCATTAGCTGTGCGGTCACCATAGTCCCTGCGGAGTATGCCCAGTTTGGAGTGAAAAGCTCGTGTGTGGGTTGTTTTAAAACAATATTATTGAGACGATACCATGTATGGATGTAAAATTATGTACACAAGTACTCTCACTGTAGCCTGGTCACCCTAGTAGACAGCGTATTTTGCGTTCAGATGTGTGTGGGTTGGTTTACGATATTATTGTTTACTGGATATAGCACGTATAATATATATTACAATATGATTACCATAACACAAGTTCTCTTGATCATTAGTTTGGGATTTGATGGCCGTGAGTGGAGATGATCCAAAATATTTTTATTTAATATTAGTAAAATTAAATAGTGATATCAGCTGCATACCCTCTTATATATCTATATCTTTTATCTAAAAGGACTTATAAAATGTAGTGTAAAACTCATGATGATGAAAAAGTCATAGCGTAAATATTGTATCTTAATTATATATTTTAATAATATGAAAAATTACTTATAATCTCTCAGCAACAAATAGGTACCTTTAGTATGTTATTTTAAACACGGATCTCTGTAATTTTAATTTTGTTCATTAGGAATAGTTGTAGATTCAATTCAAAAAAATGTACATAAAAGAACCATGATATCAGTAGGTACTTTGTCATATAAAACTGGAATGTTGTGATGCAGTACCTACGTGTACCCATATTAGAATTAAAAACTATTCTTAGTTATTAGAAATTAACTCTAGATGTATGCTTATTGTATTTTAACATTCCTATATTTTAATAATTTGTACATTAATACTTAGTACCTATGCGGTAAATGGAACGTGAGATAAGGAGGTGTATTGAATTTTTAAGGATAATAAATTATATTATTGAATAAAATGTCCTTAACTGAAAGTTTGTTGAGGGAGGGGAATAGAAATAATTAAAGTCCGATATATTTTTCAAGTTTTTATTTTATTTTTATAAAGTTTTCATCGTATTTATCGTAGGTATAGTGTCATTTGAAATATATAGTAACGCTAAATTAGCTTTCCAATTGGGTAATGTGTAGTAGGCGATTACGTATAACAAAAACACAGTAAATGAATGATAATTACAATTTGGCTTAGCAGAAGTTTACACCAATAAAACAAAGCTTACGAATAAAATGTCTGCGGTATACATCGAAAATTAGTGAAAAAGATTGAAAATAACTAATTATTGGGTTAATAATGGTGCATTAACTAATAAAAATTAAAAAAAATTAAACTAAATTCAAACTTAAGTTAAAAGCTGCTAACATAATGTAAATGTAAACGCCTTGGCGGCACGCTATATATGAAATCTATGGAAGTATTTTAAGCATTTATTTGAACTATACGTTACTCGAAAACAACATCGTGATCCTTGCCCTCGCTGACTCTACACTTTGTGCGTAGAAGCCAATAAATTTATTCTGCGGATATCGGTGCGAGCCAAGCGCAGGCAAGCATCGTCCGTCCGTGCGGCCGCCGCGGGCGCGCATGACGCGGCGCGCATGACGCGGCGCGCGGCTCCAACACAACGCACACTCGTTAAAATAATTTCCAGTCAGTAACAGTCAAACAAAATTGGACTAAACAACAAGGAATTTGTACTTTGGGAGATGTGATATTATAGAGAATCGACTAGGTCCTCATCAAATTAATATAAAATACTTAATGAATATTGTATCCATAATATATCATATAAGCAATATAAAACGTAACATAATCGGAAACACTAGACATAATATAATTCTGCTAAATAACTGAAGTAATTCAGGTTCATCGCCAGACTTGTAATGGGGCAGTTTGAACTTCTGACATCTCTTAATTAGTGACGAAAGATTCATTTGCAAGCCGACGAAATCGACTAGACCCGGCTTCGTGTCATCTGATGCCCCTCAGGCGCGCTGCCCACTACAAAACTGGCAAACGGATTTATCTAATAATATATTAAAAATCGAATAGAATAAAAACTTCGCTAAATTTTGTACCAAACGTGATCTAGCGTCGTATTAAAATGATATGATTGCGAACAGCGACAGTTTGGTAAGGATCACATAACACAGGAACGCTGCCGCTTGTCGCCCTTAAAACAAAACAACTCAATGTCCCTGCCTTCATACCCACTACACAATACAATCTGCTATTGATCGGAGTTGGCCGTTCGTTCTGTTGTTTCGCGATTCACTGATATTATATTAATAATAATGTCACAACATCAAGCCGGTATAAAAAACACTAAGCCTACTAAAACTACTACCTGCGAACTCTTTTAAAGAGTAAACTTATGGTCTAGATTCGTAAAGTAACACAGGCCGCGCCGTTCTGGCGACGGGCGCAATATCAGGATTCGTATAAAATATAACATGTATTTACTTCTTAGTTTTATTACAATTTTCTGAAACAACCTTAAACACTAGTCACGCTTTACCAACATTACAAAATAGACAATACAACGCTCACTATCGTCACTAATCAATAACTTTTTGAATATTTAAAATCGTTACAAAATGGAACTTCACTCCTTAATATAACCAGTAATATTCTTACGCATATAACTCTCTTTGTGCCAATTCCTTACGCATCCGCTGCGAAATTACAAAAATATACGTCTCAACGTATTAAAGTTTTATCATAAAATAATATCAATTTTCAATGGTATAAGTTACTTTTAATAGCGATACATATAAACGACCCTTATCTTATTCCAAACTCTTAACCTTACCTTAAACTAAACAATTGGCGTTACCTTTTTCTGAGCTTTTCAATTACATCCCGTTGTTTCCTTACTATCCCCAAGCCATATTCCAGAAAAATTGTAAGTAAACAAGAAGAGATCATGTATTAATAAACACTTAGACACGACCACACTCAATAATTATAATGCATAGATCTAATGTACCTACACGAGAAAAAATGGAAAAAATTTATAACACGAGGAATATGCTCAATCATTCAACCATACATCGCTTATAATGAGAAATTATTTTATAAGATAAAAAGATGCTTACAAAATTAATGCATCAAACATATACTGCAACAAGCAACCTCCATTATTTTGCCTGGTCCCAATACTCTACAATACATAATTAGTATTAGACGCATACATTGCGTTGACATTGGGCACTCGCATAATGGCGTATTCGATGAATTAGTCAATACATCGATCGTATGAATCTAAGCAAAACATTTTAGTGCACAAAAATATGCGTCTATGGGAAACGTTAGTGTTAACATAGTTCAATGTATCCAAAGCATAATGGAGATTACTTAATTACTCAGCCTTTCAAAGAATGCCAATTATAAAACAATCTTTTCAAAGCATCTGATCAAACCGCAAGTACAATAGGGAAAACACTAATCCTAATATAAAACGACCTTAAGCTCAGTACGTTTGGTATCAAGAAGAGATCTTCCTAACCGTATGCGATACTCGAATGAGGTATTATTACGATTTGCAAAGATTGCTCCTCAATAATTCACGTATGAGCGGTCTTATACAATACCTATTATCGCTGTGATACACGTACGAGTTCATGACTCGGTTTTCTTATAAAAAATACTACATCTACGATTCCAGTAAAAAAACGCACATTACTTGATGTTTAAATTTACGAATAACATACACATATTAATAGAAAAAACTTTATCGCTAAGTTAATCGTTATCGTTACGAAAGTACAAAAAGTTACCTTTTCAAGTTATTACAAATTATGACACTCATACCCTGATGCACCCCGCGCGTTACGTACGGTACGACAGCCTTATTGCCTCGCAATAACTTATAACTTTACCCAATTCGAACATTATCACCGTATCGATCGTTCGCGCAAGCCAGTTGTTACCTTATCTTGGATCGACACAAGCCAACTTGCAACGTAACAGCGCTAAGGTCTCCCTTAGTATTTCATACAAAACCGTTACCAGATCATTATTATCCCGCGACAGGCGATTGTAATATCACTTTAACACATTCACATGGCATTTGTTAGCGGGTTTAAATGTACATTATGGTATGTTGCAAGTAATATGAGCGCTACCGAGATCACGACAGGACTATTTAAAATATTGCTTACACTAACAAATGCGACGGAACGTTAAGCCCTAACTACAAGTTAATACAAAATGTTAATACCGTAATACGTACTACTAATTAGTGTAGAAAACATCGAGTATCAAAATATAATTAACACATTTTGATTTGCATCTTTCACTAACCAATAACAGCCGTATACTAAAATCAGCCAATGAGTTGAAGTAATTTTGAGCTTCACCTGAGGACGCCGGGTACTGTTCGGATACTGAATGTCATATTGACAATAACCTAAGGGCAGTCTGTCTGAACTGGCATTTTATCAAATTAGGCTACACACTTCACGGTAATGGCAGTCTAGAATCCGACTCCTGTGGCTTATTGCTACGTAGAAGGAAATATAAACTTGTGAATAAAAATACTCTTGGTATATTACGATACAAAAGTATAAAAGTACAAAATCTGCTATTGGACATTAATTTTTTCTTAATCGTCTATTAGTGCTTATTGGAATGAAGATTTAAAGATAGTCCATGGTATTATTTACAGTGAGTTAATATGCTCGTTGTTCATATGGGTTCTAATTGCTTTCTCTAGACTGTTTTTGCGAAATGTGCTACCAGAGTTAAAAGATCTGTATTATTTTAAACGAATTTTTAATATTACTGTTTTCAATGTTGCCATAATTACTGATTCTAATTATCACAATATCTTATTTAGTTATCTGGGACATAAGTATCACAATACATATTGTATTACTATCGAATTGATGATCAGCTTATCAAAAACAATGTTTATTTCGAAATAATATCGCTTAGGATATTTTGAACATACAATTGAGTACAAATGACCATTGTGAAGTTGATATTACATTTTAACATTCAAAAAAATAAAACTTGTACGATTAATTTGCAAGAGGATTTAACCAGACTTTATCATTTGGTAATCGTTTCGTTAAAATATTGTTGACACAGATGCGACTAACAATAAATTTCGATCAGACAAAGAGAGACAATTTTAAAACAGACAATTTAACAATCCTACAAGAGGCATGCGTGGGTACGCCACTATGACCAGAATGTACACTAATATAATATAGCTCGCAATTTGACGCGAGGGCACTAGCATTAAGTAGTAAAAAAAAAACATGAAATGACTAAACTTAAGTTTACGTGTGACACCAACCATGCAATCCCATACACACTCGTTAATATTAAAGAAAGTACCTAAGCCCTAAATGATATCTACCGTGGAAATAAGGTTCGATAAAACCATATCGAAAAGCGAGACACAAGAACTAGTTTAGCGTTTATTATGCCCATATCAAAGTCCTACCGAAAGTGCATATAATATGTACCTATACTAGTCGCATTTTATGATACGAATCGAAATAAATATAAAAAGAATACTAATAGAGATAGAAGATATAGCTTTTTATATATAAGTAACAATTTTTCGTTTCTAAATTTACCAACGAAAACGAATTTTTACTTAAAATTCAAAGTAACGGTTATTAAGTTCTGTTAGGAGAAACAATCGCGTGTTATATTAGGATTACAACAACTATTTCGTAAAGATTATCTAGAACACTGTTACTTTTAATATGTATTTGATTTATATGATAAAATTTACAAAAGTAACAAACTGTTTCTTTGTACTTTTAAGCATTTCTCTAAATTACACCACATTAAATTCAACAAGAATCAATTTGAATGACGGTGTCTAAATAAATTGTTATTAAATACAAAAATTTAACAAATTATGTGCAAATAAACTAAGAAGATTGCAACGTTCGTGTAATTAATTACATATATATAAAAATGAAGGAATAACTAATTGATTAAAATATGAACAATGAAACACATAGTAGGATCATATAAGAACCGCGGAGGAATACAGGAAAAACTATTGATAAATACGTCTCCTGTCAACATTCCATACAACCGTTTCAAGTGTACTATAATTTTAAGTTCCAAACGCTGCACGGAGCTAAGATATTTGGAGAACTTAACAGCTAATAATAGTAATGGATCAGCTGTTTCTTGACAAACCGTCCATAATATTAAATTAATGGCATACTACAAAACCCAACGAACAAAATAAATTTATTAAACTCTTTAGGGATTTCTGACGGTGGTTTGTCAAGGAACGAGCACTGTGTATGATTATGATTAGAAGTAGTTGTACTATTAGAAAGAAAGTACATGTAACTTACAGATTACTCACCATAATTATGTTTTTTTTTTTTATTTTAAGTTGTATAAAGGATTTTAATTTAAGAGCCGTAACGCCTCATTATAATTTACTATGTGTAGAATAGAGGTAATGAAAAGATTTGTTATAGTGAAAACGCTTTTAAAATATTAAATACACATCCTTCCTGTGTCAGAGGACTGATATATTCGCCTAAAGGATATTAGATTTTATTTTTCATATAGCATTATATTACTTCGAATTTGTACCGGAAAAGAGGTCAACGACTGCATCCCTAGGGCCGTTGCGTCCGCGACTATAATACACCTACGTTAGATGGCTCTGTATTGACTATTAAACAATATGAATCTATATTTTATTTTTGTTTCTCTCCTAATTATTCGTGCTGTAATGACATTTCACTTATCATTTGTACATGGTCACCATCAGATGATCTGGTTTAAATTTTTTATTTTTTTTAATATTTTCCTAAATATACCAACAACAGCTCGCCGCAATTTTTTTTACTCTTTTCAAATATTTTATTGTATACATTCATACATGTAAATGTATATTAAACTTTTTTTTAAATATAATTATTATATATTCGAACGAGCAAACTTCGATAAAATTAAAATTGATCAACATATGAAACGTCATTACAGTACGGTGGCATGTTAAAATAATAGGGTTCTTTGATATTGTTGGAATTATGTACTATCGTTTTATGGTTAAACTAGTAATATGCAATAATGCATCTCTGTTAACACATCGTCGAGCGTCCGCGTGTGGGTAGACTACATATTTTTATTACCGTACGTACTATTATACAAATATTGTTTACGACGTTATTATTAATCTTACAATACCATAAAATATATATAAGCAGAAAATACTACGTGTTCAAATTAGAGGTATGTATACGTACATGCACACTAGGCGAACTGGTTCACTATAATAAATATAAACTTTGAAACGCGTTTAAAATGATGATAAACGATCGATAAATAGATCTTTGTGTGTCCGTTTATCTTTATTTCGTGCACGCTTGTGTTTGATGTATTAAATACATAATAACTTAAAAACAATTATTCATTTATCATCATGTAGTTTGGAAAAACTAAATAATATTTGATAGTTTAGTTTTAATAAACACGACCTATCTATAGTAACGATCTATAGAAACTGTTACAATAGTTTTTTTAACCTCGTATTGTCAAGTGAAAATCGTTGTTGTAAAAAAGCTTGGATATTTTCTATTAGAAAATATTTTCGATTAGATCAGGATTATAGAATGAAATTATATTTAATGGCATTAAAAAAATGTATGACACTTATTGTGTGTTATTTTTCGCACTTGGTATTAAAAAAATGGCTAAATCTCCATTGTAGTTAGCATTGATTGTTATAATTTTGATTATGAGCGGCTGCAAAAAAAAATAGATAAAATGTTTGTAATGTTAAATTATATGCGTTTTTTTTTCCACTGTAATGACATCACCAACGATTTCGACAATTCAATTTTTTTTCGAGGGTTTTTCTTAACAGAAAGTGGGGATATTTTAAACTGATATATAAATGTACATAGTGAACGCAGTTCGCACTCCACTCAAACCGTGCTCAATGATTAGATGACGATTAATGTGGTGCAGTGATGCGGATGATGGCGAGTTTCACTGATGATGACGTAACAATGATGGTAGGTGATGACCGCAATAGATCTACTTACTACGTAACAGATTCAGTCCGATTCATGAACAAACTCCGCGCGTCGATTCTACACAATCGACACTGGCCGCGACGATTCATTAAAAAAATGGCAGTTATGATTTTAGAAGGATTAAGTATGCAAAAAATTTTCACCTATAAAAATCGTCAAGTCTTCGTAGAATTATTGCCTACAGATGAACGTCAGTCCACCGATAAAACTTTACCCTATTTTTATTATTTCCACATACGATCTGTTCCGCGAGCGTCTGCCTATCCGCACCACTTTATCACTATTCCGTAGACACGCGCTAGTTAGTTACTAGATTTTTTTTTATCACTTGTAATCACTTTGCGAGTAATAAGTATCAAATGTATCAAAAATCTTACCTAGAAAGTTAACATTAAACAGTTACTGAGTAAATGTCCATATCGTCTACACGCTCAATAAATGTCGAAAAGCGTTACTCTTACAAATAAATAGACATTCATGATAATTATAAGAAAACCCCCTAACCTAATTTATAGCAATAGCCGGATAATTTGATGTTTAACAGTAAATAAAAGAAAAGCTCTGACTCACCGAAACAAAAGGAAAATAAATAATACAGTATGTAACAATGATCAGCGGATAATACAATTTTTATTACATAAATTTTTGAACCCATACGAAAAGAAAGTTTTTATTAACTGATATGGCACAATTTTGAAAAAAGAAAATACTTAAAACATCATAATAATTTATAACAATTTCAACATTCCGCTAATCACTGATCTATATAATTTTGTAATGCAAATAAAATAGAAAAAACAGTATTAGATGTGTTCCCTTATAATAATTATAATATATAACATATGACAAGCTAATCATATTATTGGTGACACAGCAATCACTTACAATTAAAACCACTACCATAATTAATAATTAAGTGAAACATAAAGTAAGTTAAATGAAAGTGATATTTAGAAAAATAAACTAACATGGCATCTCTAATTGAAAAAAAAAATGAAATTCCTTCGCAAAATCAAAGTGCCATTTTGGTGGGAGGAAATAAAGGATCGCAATAAACCTACGAAAATATTGTATAACACTTAAGTTAAAGTTTAAAATTTTGCTAAAATAAAACATAACTAATAAACTAAATTGAACTAAACAACACACCACTCAAACGTCCCTATCAAATAGGGAATCATATCAGTATCACTGAAATCGAAGGTAATCAATAATTTAAAAACTTTCTTTCCCCCTTCACAAGGAGTATTCACCCCAATCTAAGGTTCAATTGGAAAACAAAAAAAAATGCAGTTTCTGGCGTCACTATACCGCTAATTATTATTTTCAATAAAAATCAACATCTACTTATTTTAATCAACAAAGTGCAGAATAAAATTAAAATAAAATCAATAGTATAATCTAAACCGATACATAAAATTATTTTCAATAATACCAACTTAATTTAACAAAAAATATTTCTAGCTCCTCGTCGGAGGACGCACTCACAAGTCCAAAATTAACCGCCACAAAAGAGTCCCGCGTGTCACATTTATGCGATCTGATTCAAGTAGTCCATGAAGTCGTTGGAGAAGAGCTGCATATGGGAGGACTCTGAAAATGGCACTCGGCGTGGTAAGGCGCAGCCGGGCAGCGCGGGGCGCTCTGCCGCCGCCTGCTTCGGGCGAATCGCCGCCAGGTAGCGCTCAGCGATACTTTCGCCCAGGCTCATAGCCAAAGTCTCCGGGCTCAGTCCCAGCAGCGACAGCGACTCCGTTATGCTAGCAATGGTCGGGTTGAGGTATTTAGCGGGCTCGTCGATAGGTTCGGCCGCGCGGGACGCCATGCTCGTGTTGACGACGGGGCGCAGCGCGGGCGGGGAGGCGCGCCGCGGCGGAGACGGCGCGAGGCCCCAAGGGTCCGGGGGGGTGCCGGGGGAGATCCCCGGCACCGCCGTTTGTTATGGCCACTGCTGGAATAGCGGAAATACCCGTTTGGTGAAGCAGTAAGACAGTGGCTTCACGAAGTGCGTGTCGACCACGCGGCAGTGCGGGCACGTCACCGCGTGCGAGTAGTCGGAGTAGTTCAGGCGCTGGTGAGGATGCAGCAATGGTTTGTAGCAGTTGTTGCACTGTAGAAGAAATAACAACATTTATTATTCACATCACTTTCTTCACATTTATAATATTTTTTCCCCATATGGCAACCCAACATTGGTCAAGACCATGCGATAATAGAGAGATAAAAATGCAAGCGAATCAAAAAGGACGTACCTTGAGTCTTTCAGCGCAACAGGGCGTGGCCATGAAGATGTCGTAAGAATACATGGTGCCTAGGACCAGCGAGGAGCCGTCCCACTTCTGTCCGCAGAACCGGCAGCGGATGGTGCGCTCGGGGTCGCAGCGCTCCAGGCATCCCATGCACACGCACGTCAGGTATTGCGTGCGGTTGTCCACTTTCACCTGCACAACAATATGTTGACAATAAATTTACGTAACGAGTCGCCGAAAAATGCAAGGAACATGTCGGTAAAGCCATAGAGAAGATCAACACAGAGAGACCAATAAATCAGAATATTTAAAAAAATACGCGTACAATTTATAAAAAATCTACATTAATCAAGAGGATACAATTTTGGAAATGTAATGGAAGATCCGTATGAGGAGTCGGGAGAGTCTGAGAAGGAACACATGCTAATTCCAACGTCAAACAAACATGTGAGTATCCGTGAACGCTCGTATTCGTCTCCCTAATTCGCTGAACAAACAGCGTCAGTCGAAAAGTTCGTCGCATGTTCCGAACGAGACGCTTACCTTATTTAGTAGACTTGAATAAACTTTGGAAGATCTTATTTAAGTTTGGAAGAAAGTTTGCTTTGCTACAATTGAGTGCTTTGTAAACAAAGTTGTAATGAGGTAAATGTTATTTGTAACTCGCCACGTCTCAGAATATTTCTGAACGTTTGTTCAGTCAAAGGTCAGAGGAGTCACCAGCGGAGACTAGTTGTGGATTCAGCTAGCATATCCCAATAAATCCGTATTCTATCTTATCAAGACTTGACATTGATTGAGGTAAAGTATATATTATAAAATGTATCGTTAAGAAACGAGGCTAAAATAATAGCCAACAAATGTAATTCACGTAGAGAAACATTTGGATAGCATTGGTAACAAAAAATGTAGATCAAATACAATTAAAATAATAATGACTGTACCTCGACAGCGCTGCTGGTATGTTGACGTGGGCTCAGGAAGAATGTGCCATCGACCAGCGGATATCTATCGAAGACATGCAGAGTTTCCTTGCAGAGGGCGCAGGAAACCCGCGGCTTATGCTGTCCTGCCAGCGTGGACAGAATGAACAGTCTGGTCTCGTCATTACCGTGGTTTCCTTCATCTTCAATCTAGAACAAAAAATATATAATGAAACTTCTTTCTTTAATTTTTGTAGTCTATAGAAAGTACAAGATAAGTTATTTTGATACTTTACGTACGAAAAAAAATGTTAAATCTACAGCAATATGTCATCTCTATTCTGCACGATGAGCTCACTAGTGTATCCATACTACCCAATGCAGTCATGCGGAGATAAGAATTCACGTTGGCTAAACATTATGTTATGCCACTTGAAACATGTTGCCAAATATAAATATTTATTAAGTTACAATTTTTATCTGAGACTATGAAATATTCATCTAGAGTTGAACTGTGTAAATAAAGCACCCCAGTCTACTCAGAGGATTACAGCTTCAAAGTGCGGGGAAAAAAACGTAACATAAGGTCGAACACGCTCAGCCACCGATGTTGGAACACCACGCTCGCAGTTTCAATATTTCATATCCCCACATTTACATATTACGATTAATGCATCCACCCACGACACTTACCGCAACTCTCCCTTCGTAATAACGCAAGTAAATGACTGCATAAAGTTGAATAATGAAAGGCTGAAAGGCAATTACGCTGAATTCGGAGTCGAAGTCAAACAAAGGCTCACGAGCGCCACAGAGATCGATTGTGAGCACAATTCGTTCACGTACGAGCAATTTGCGAGAGCGGATAATAATGAAAGTTTAACGAGTTAGGCACTGCTGCATTGTATAACTTAATTAAACATATGAACAGCTCAAACGTGACGTTTCCTCTCAAGGTACAATTTTCATTTCCTTAAACGAGCGAGTGTTACATTTACAACGCGTTCATTGTGAAGCGCCGCGAACACTTTTCTATTGTTTATTTGGCGTAGATTAAAATTCAATGACACCGGCCACATGTCCAACGTTCATGAAATGCAGAACGCATAGTCTGCAAGCAACATGTACATTCCAGTGTGCTTGTTGTTTGCATTCCTATTATTCTATTATTAGAATGACGTTGTGACAGCAGGAACACATAAAACGTACTTGGAGAGAGCGTTGACCTACGCAAACAAACCCAGTATGATTTGCAGTATAGAACAGTGCAGTTTGCCAAGAGACGAAGCGGGGGCGGGTCATCCGGCAAAGCAAACGCAAGCGTGATATCTTGCTTCCTAACTCCAACAGAAACGACATCTATTTCATTCACCTAGCTCCGATTATTCTCTGCTCAATAGAAAAACGTTTGGGCACAATCATCCATATAATCGAAATTTCAATCGGGGCATGTGCTTATCAACGATTGCGTAAATGATAAATTCAGGGACGTAGCTGCCACGTGAGCGAGACGTAGGTGATTGATGCGTTGCAATGAGCTGTTCGGCTTAACTATTGTGCAGAAATATAGATACAAAGTGATTGATAATGCGAGAAAATTCCGCGCTGGGCCACATATAATATGTTACGACGGTGGAGCGTGTAATGAAATGTCTATGAATTACCCAAGCAATTAAAAAGACGTCAGAGTTGTCGCTCGGGGTCTTAATGAGTGACAATTAGATTGTTAAGTGTCGCGTTCACGAAAGTTTAGTGAGGTTGGAGGTCGCGGTCATCGAACCCGGCGGAGCGCAAACTTGCACAATTTACTTGTAGGTGCTCGTAGCTGCGGCGAGATTGATGAGCACTCTAAGCAGACTATTTATTTACTCAATCCGATCACGCTTTGTCTCGCAATCGTCGCCTTTTACAATACTCTACGACTCCGTGTGGCAGTAAACCAAGACATAAAAACTATCTGAGGATTTTATGTACCAGCGCTGTTACAATGTTAACTGCGAGCGTAGGCGAAAAGGAAGAAATGGAATGTTCTAGAGTAGGTGTATAATCAGCTACCATCTGGAACAGGAGGCAAAACTATTATTTAATAGCTATCAACGGTATGTTGACATTAAATGTACAGAGTAAGCTGGCCCTTCATGAGTGCATTGTCAGATTTTTCGATCAGTTATTTCATTGAACAACAGATCATATCTCGATTCTAACGAATTTCGAAAATTTATTTTACAATACCATTAAAATTAATCAAACTTAATGAATGAATATATCGGTATTCAAAGGTAAAGTTAGTGGGGGATCAAATTTAATCGCGACTGTATACGTTTGTTTCGTAGTTCAAACAACAAAAGTGTGAAGGGCCTCAGTCGGAGACGAGAGCGAGTGAGGGCACTTCAAACGTCGTTAGTACGGCGTCCCGCAAAACTAAAGTACACACATTAAAACTTCCCGATTTCGAGGTGCCACATTAATTATATAACAAACATTCGGAAAACACTTACGCAACGATCATTACGCGAAAGAAAATTGTGAATGACATTTACGCAAGTTGTTTTAATTACGCGATTATGTAGGATTAAGGAATACCAAATGGTTTTGTTTAAGTTTTCAGGAACGTTGCAAATTAAAAATAAACAGAAATAAAGGTCACGAGAGAAAATAGAAAAGTAATGTCTACGTATAGCACAAAATGCGACCCAAAGGTTGAGTAACGATAATAAATCTGGATTGTTCTCAACGGTGGCTTATTTTCAATTAGCCAAATGAAACTTTTTCTATTATATACTAACGCGGCCGGCACTCGGCGCAGCAAGCACAAATTAAAATTAAATACGTAGACAGGGGTGCCTCCTTTTATACACTTAATTTAATTAATCATTCACTTATATACTTATATAAGCAAGTAACTGATGTTCATAATTACAAAATATATTAGCAATCAATAGTAACAAATTATTTTTTTCACGATACAACTGTTGTCGACACTTATTGGTCATTTCTGGACAGATGTCCATCAACGCCTCTCTCAATTGGATTTTAACTTATTCATAACATAACACATCATTGTCGTGTCGGTTTTATGGAAATAAACTTCACGTCTTTTAATGGTTGGATAGGTACTTGACAGCCCTAAGAACGAGACGCTGAGACGGTGAGAGTTGGGCGACCGAGTAAAAATGAGAAATCCAGCCGCAAATCCAATTAGCCGCGGCAAGACATCCGATACGATGGACCCGATATTGGTAAAGTACGCTTTGAATTCAATAGGCCTCCTAAAGAAAAATCTTCAATCTGTGATAACAGAATTACGTAGGTATATTATCAATGCTATTAAAAAAATAAGGGACGCTTATCATTGTCATAGAATTGTATTATATAAAGATGTGTTATGAAGCCTCTTTTGGTATATTGTAACATTAACAGTCTCAGGCTGGATCACATAATCATGATCTTGTCTCATTACAGAACAAATTCTTTCTCATTTGCCCGAATCCTAAAAGTTACTTAGCGGTTGTGAAAATTATCCATCTTCAACTATTAACGAGGAAATACGGAAATTATAACAATTTTCTATTTGAATCCGGAGTATGACAACAAAAAATACGGTACATATATCATTTGTATATGTTATGTAAACGTACAAATGTCTAAATTTAGCAATGACACGCGAGATGTAATGACATGCTAGTTGCAATTTTTCAGCGCGGCGCAAACAATAAGTCCGCTAACGGGTGGTATTTGCGATACTCAATACGTTTATACCGACAATTGCGCTACTTTCCGCTTCGTGTTTGCCATTGTCTGAGAGCATCACGTGAACACTTCGCTATTTGTACACGAAAACGCATTCACTTTAACGCTATAAAAACGTGTGTTTCAGTGCTATATTTCCCAAAACGTTTTACATAATCTGAACGAAGAGTAAATTGATCTTTTATTTTGAACAGTTCATCATAGTTCGCTTCGCGCGATTTAAAATCTGCTTCAATTTAAATCGAAACATAACGCGATTTTCTGAAGAAAATTACAGGTTTGTATCGGAGCCATTACTCTTGGTTGTAGCTAGTCTGCATCTCATCAGTATTCGACTGTCAAAGGACCCTGTGGTTTATGTAAATCTAAGGCATTTATTGCTGTAGTAACTTTGTAAATGTCGATTCTGACGGCTCGGTGAATTCTCAGCGCGAAGAGTTTGTTCATCCTACCGAGTAGACGTCTCTCGAGAATGAAAATCAGTCAAAATTCCACGAATTATATTTTGTACACGAACTGTATAATGTTTCCGCGTGAAATTCTTAACTTTGAGAATTCGTATATCTTAAGTGTGCAGAACCTATACGTCAAAAATGTGAAGATTGCGAACAGTGAAATGTGTCACGTGTGTGCTATTCCTTCGCGTGAATTAGTTTCACGTTCTAAATTCCATATTCCGGGTATCCGCATATTACGAATTCCAGTGTATCGTGTAAAAGTTATAAAGGCGTTTTAATTTTACTACACTCGCTATACCCGGCGTCAAATATTCACACTGGTTGAGCGGAATTGTATGAAAATTCCAGCATAATACTTGTTTAAAGTAACACGCTCTTGTAATTTTATTCCCGGGTGGATAGCCGCGTGGAATGGATGCTTTAAAATAAAAAGTGTCTAGAAAAGCGTCTTTCGTGTGGCGAATATTCGACGGAGATATTCAAATAGGTGTGAATTTTTTTGAAATTAGAATAAAGTGAATGTCATCTAAATTTCATAACATTTTTAATATAGTTTTTATATGAAGAAAAATAGCCGTGGATATTATCGTTATTATTGCACTGTCACTTACACCGTTAAGGGGTAGGCAGAGAGATATTTAATATTTTTTTCGTTGTCCCAGCATAGTGAAAATAATTTTATTTACGAAACTTATTTCCATGAAATTTAATACAAACGCTATTGGTACATGTCGGAGACGTCCAAGCTATGTTTTAGTCTCGACGCTCAACGCGGGAGACATGGAACACTACTTAACGTCCTTCGTTATATAGTTAGCCGTATTGTTGTCACTTGGTGCCTATTCAACCAGCGCCTCATTAGTGACACAAATAATGACTAGCTTCCACTACGACATTACGATATAACCAGGAATGTAAGTTCGACAATACAAACATTGTATACATCTAAAATTTGTTTATTACGTAACTTCACCCTGTAATCCCCGAAGAGGTAGGCAGAGGAATGCAGAATATTCCCACGTTTCACCGGTTACGTTTACGTCCCACTATGGAATAGGTGGTGAGCCAATTGCCATGCATCGGGCACATATCCAGACTCCGAACCACTTCTAGAATTTTAATTTAGATTTTCTAGAAAACTTTTTAGAAAATTTCTAAATTAGAAAAATTCTTTTGTAGTTTTCGACCCGGGAATCGAACCCGGGATCTCCTGATCGGCAGTCGCACTTGCAACCAACATGACCAACATGACCATTATTAATTTTTTTAAACAATATTTTTTATGAAGAGTCGAGAAATATATTATGTTAAACCTGAATTTTCATAATCATTAAAAAGACTTTTCTTTTAAACAGCCGTTTCAAAGAACGATATTATACATTTATCATTTTAGAAATTGTTATTTCAATATAAAAAATCATGTATAATTTACATAGCAACGATCAGCAGAAAGTAAACTCTATTCTTTATTCCAATTGGAAGCGCAAAATGTCCTAACAGGATTTAATTTCAACGTCGGTAAGGATTTGGTATGATTCGTATTAATTAACAGACGCAAATGTAATTAGCATACACTAGATTCTATTGTTATACAGTCGAAATGTTCTAATAGAGTTCGGTCAGCGGCAACCTCGTCATGAAATAGTATTCGACAAGCCCATTGCTGTAAAATGGGTTTGTAAAATATATTTTTGTTTTGGAAAAAAACTCGCAAGAAATTCACGTGATCTCTATTTGATTTGTATGACATCGATTGTAAAATTCTTTTGTCATTGATAGAAAAAATAATTTTATAAATAATTTCCTATCACTGACTGTTAGTCGACATAAGAAAAATTTACAAATATAAATGCACTTAGTACGCTCATAACAACATTTAAATTGTTTGATTTGCACAACATGCACACATCCTAGCTTTGAAAATACACTTTTGTATATCAATATTGGTTTTAATACTTTTTCAAAGCTCGGACGTCAATATCAGAATTTGACAAAAAACGTTGCATTGTCATACATTCATAAATACTATTTATTGTATTACGTCAGTCGCTTCCAATTTATCACAACTTGTCGTATTTCCAATTTAATATAACGCAGGCGGCTTAAAATGAAACAATTCGTTTTTAATCACCGATGTATAAAGATGTTATACATGTATAATACGATGTATAAATATATTGTACATGTATAGTACGATGTATTAACTATATTATTATATACCATGTGATCCCAAATTTATAGCCATGGACTAGATAATCCGACGTGTATTTACAACCTCGTTATCGTGTTTGACTTATTTATCTGAGAACATTCAAATCGGTTACAAAAAATATACACACAAGCTTCTAAAATACGACGCAATATCTCAACAAAATTGCATTTGATATTTCACTGTTATAAAAATTTGTAAGAGGGAATATAAATGTTAGTATACATTGATTCAGTTTGATACATTTAGTGTCAGTGAAGTTAATGTCAGCAAAAATTTGTTATAGACGCGTTGTTAGATGTAGGATCTTAGACGGCCGTAACTACATAGTATACTAGAAACTAATGACCACACTTTTAAACTGAAACACACAATTTCCCAAAAACAATAGCGACACGGTAATTAAGCACACCTTAGACTAAGACTAAGAGTACTCCATTATGTTCTTTACGGCGTGTGAAGTCTGCCAAACCACATTGACCAGTATAGCAGACGTACCTTAGCCTTCTCATTCTCAGAGAAGACCCGCGTTCAAAGCGGGATCATATAAGAAAGGGTAGACCATATGGAATTAAGCAAAGTTATACCAACCTGGTAAATCGATCGAGAGGTTCTGTATTCAAATCCTGGGTCAGGGACTACTGGATTTTTCTAACTTAGATTTTCTAATAGTTATTTAGATTTTTTGGATATGTGCCCGGTGGATAGAAATAGACTTACTAGCTATAGTGGGACGCAAAGGAATCTGCTGAACCATGGATGTGTACTACACTTCTCTGCTTACTTCTTCGGGTATTACAGGCGTGGTGTTATGTTATAGCTATAAATACTGAATACCTTTAATATTAACAAATTCAAAAACTCACAGCGATCTACGGTGGCGTCTGTTCTAAAGTATGTCGCGGGCAAATCAAACATCGTGTCCGACCACGTGCGTCTCCAGCTGAGTCAACACAAACTGTTGATCAGTGAATAAAATTGTCTACAGAGTATTCTGTATGATGATATCTTTATGTATTTCGTTTTTTCCATATCGACTCCTTATAGATGACTTTACACAACACAATGTATGATATATAGGTACTGGGATTGGAACCCAGGACCTCTCACCACGACCAACGAGACAGTCGATGAGTATACGTTTATAAATGTGTTTTTCGTCACGGTTTGAGTAAGTGATGTTAATAGATACATTTTAAACAATATTATCGCAAGTCAAAAATTATAGATAGATGAGTAAAATTCCAAATTACCATTTAATTCGTAGTAGCATTTAATAGATTGTAAATAATACTATAGATATCGTATATTCAGGTTGTCATTAGTATGGCTTTTATTTTACGATAATATACAATGTACCTAAGCTTAGTGCGCTTGAGATGTTTTTAACACTAAATAGAGTCTGTTTTTATATATTTTACCTCACCATTAATTGATGATTGTTAAATAAATGCACTGTATTTTTTGTTATGGCAGAGCGGAGATTATTCATGCAGATCATCTTTGGAGGCCGAATTAATTGGTCGCAATCATTTCGTTTTTCGTTTGATTGCAATGGCAAATAAATAATCTTGATCGCGATGTGCGCGAATCACTCCACAGACCTTGTGTCCCAATAAAATCGTAGGTATCACTGCGAACTAAAATAGAACGTTACTATTTTGACAAATTTATACGTCATATTATTGTAAACGTAACATCACGCCTGTAATCCCCGAGAGGGTAGGCAGAGGAATGCAGAACAATTCCACGATTCACCGGTCACGTTGAAGTCCCACTTTGGAATAGGTGGTGGTGAGCCTATTGCCATGCATCGGGCACACTTCCAGACTCCGAACGACTACTAGAAATTCTAAATCAGAAAATTTTGTAGTGCTCGACCCGGGGATCGAACCCGGGACCTCCCGATCGGCAGT